>CDFA01025622.1:0-22712 GCA_000826305.1 Acanthamoeba healyi | reverse complement strand
CCCCAATCCCCCCAATGCCCCCTACTCTTCCGTGTCACCCACGCGCCTTGTGTCGTGTGCGTGCACAGAGACCACGCCAGCAGGGGCCGCCGGCGCGGGCGCTGACGTGGCCGAGTATCAGAAGGGCCTCCTCGAGAAGGTGCGCTCCTCCTCCTCCTCCCAACTGCCACCGCCGGTTGCTCATGTACGCCGGCATGCAATGCGTTGCGGGGGGTCCAGCTGAAGCACCTAGAAGCGACACTCGAAGCGGAGAAGAAGCAGGCCGAGGCTGCCCTCAAGGAGCGAGACGTGGTACGCCGCTGCCTGATCATGCACACCGCAAAATAAGTGTGTGGAGGCCTCGTCTCCCTGACCCGGTGGGTGGGTGAGGGAACACAGGCGCAAGAGGCCTTGCGAAACCTCGAGAAGGAGAGTGCGGGCAATGCCTACCGCGTCACTATCCTCCTCAAAAGCCTCGCCGAGGTCGAACAGCGCAATGCTCAGCTCGAGGCTGAGCTCAGGAATGCCCACCAGTAGCAGTAAACTGCAGCTCGCCCTCAAACAACTGACGAACAGAGATGTGTATAGCTCATTCATGACCACCACCACCACGAGCATCAGCAGCAGCAGCATCGCTATCTATCGGGTGTCGCTCTTCGTGCAGGGCGCAAGAAGGCCGCAGCTGCCACTTCCTCTTCGGAGCTCGCCGTTCCCACTTAGGCGAGGAGTTGCTTGAAGGCCTGGGCGATGTGCTTCACGTCGGCGTCGGTGATGTAGTAGTGCATGACTAAGCGGAGGTAGCCACTGGGGTAGGGGCTGCCTAGCCTCACCTTGTGCTGCTCCCACATGGCCTCGATAAAATCCACCGGCGCAGCGAACCTGCCCCCCGCCGGCCACGATGTCAGCTTAGGCCACCAACGCCCACGCGTGATGCTGCTGGTCATGACTGTGCGCGCGACACGCGTAAGGGATGAGCCTACTTGGGAGAGTTGAGGTGGATGATGACAAAGTTGGTGTCGCAGCTCACCACGCGCACAGCGGGAGCAAGCTCTTCAAAGCTCTTGGCCAGCTGCGCCGCATGTGCGTGATCCTCGTGTAGCCTAATGGACCAGGCCCACACAAATATCAGTCCTTCAGAACCCTACACACGCACCGCTAAAGATCTGCGTCTGGGTATGCGGGTGGAACCTTAGCGACATTGTGTCGAGTGCGATCAGGCCAGCCGCAGCGAGCACACCGGCCTGGCGCATGCCGCCTGCACACGAGTGAGTGGCCAAACATGAACACTGTGGCTACGTACACAATGAGTAAAGGAGAGCGTGCGTACCGCCGAGCATCTTGCGGGCACGACGGGCCTTGGCAATAAAGTCCTTGGGGCCGACGATGACTGACCCAACGGGCGCGCACAGACCTTTCGATAGACAGAATGTCACCGTGTCCGCTCCAGCAACCAACTCGCTCACTGGCACCTGCTCGGCCGTATTGCACCATGAATCGGTCGATTCGACCTGTGTGCGCCATACACTGCGGGCAACGCACCTTAAGCTCAGCGGCAGCATTGAAGATGCGCGCGCCATCGATGTGAAGCTTGAGGCCACGTCGACGAGCCAGCTCGGCCACCGCATTCATGTACTCGACCGAGAGGGCCTTGGCTGCGTAGATCATGACCACGAGCGAACTTGGAGGTGAGCATTTGCCTCAACAACTGGGTTGTTGGCAGGGCACCACAGTTTGAGGAGACGAACGAACCTCCAGTCTTGTTCTGTGTATTCTCAATGCAGATGAGACGGGTGGTGGGGTAGTGCACATCATCACCGCGGATGGCCCCTTCGATGTCCTGTAATGCCCTCCGCCCATTACGATCATCAGGCAGGGCCCCCAACACACGAACGAGGGAGAAAAACAAAGAGAAGGGGAGGAATGGACATAAGCGTACCTCCAGGCGAAGGGTGCCATCAGGCTGGGTGGGAATGGTGTGAGGCATCACACCCGCAACCGCCGCACAACCGCCGGCTACGCGACACGCACTGATCAGTGCCATGGCCTGGAGAAGCGAGCTGGAAGTGCAGGGGCAGGAACGCTCTGTGTACCTTCGTAGCAGAAGGTGTGGGACAGGTCACCCATGATCACCTCATCGCCGCGGTTGCAGTGCACAAGGAACGCGAGCAGGTTGCCTGCGCACGAGAGAGGTGGCAACGACGACAGCAAGAGCATGAGCAGCAACAACAACAACAACAACACGAAAAGTGAGCCACGCCAGCGGTTTCCTCGCAGCTGATGCTCCCGCTCTTCAAGCAACGCGGGGGAGGGGACACGTGCCCTGGGTGCCGGAGGAGATGAAGAGGCCGGCCTCCTTGCCAAACACGCGCGCCGCCTGGGCTTCGAGTTTCAGCACCGTGGGGTCTGCACTCCCCCCCCACAAGCAAGGAAGACAACAACGTTGAGGGGCAGAATGATGACAACCACCAACCACCACCACATGGCCCACCACCACCACCCACCAACGACAACGACAACCCCCCGTACCCTCGCCATAGACGTCGTCGCCGACAGGGGCAGCGGCCATGGCCTGGCGCATCTCGCGCGTAGGCCAAGTGACGGTATCGCTGCGCAGGTCAATGAAATCCATCCTCACCTCTGCCGTGTCGCGCAAGTCCATCGTGCTTCTCCTCCACGCGCGCCTTCTTCCTCGTCGTCTGCCGCGAGAGTGAGAGCTGCGCACGCGGCGGGGTTTGGTGGAGCGGCGAAAGGAAAAGGGAAACGCACATTTCCTCACCAACGGTTCTTTCCCTTTCTTCCATTTTCCTTCTTTCCCTGCGCCTCTTTGGCGCCAAATGTACCAACGGTCGAATTTTTCGCCTCTTCTTGTGCTCCCCGCGCCCCCGTTCATAACGCACAAACGCTCGCGCACCCCACACACCACAAGTGTCACTTCGTTCCCGCAGGGGACATCTCACGCAATAAGCCCTTTCTTTGCGCCCCTCCTTGGCCCTCCTGTTTTCTTGCAACTTTTTTACCCTTTTCTTTTCGTCCGTCTCCATTTTCTACCATTTTCCCAGCGTGCCATGTTGTCACGGGTGCTGGTGGTGTCCTGAGGAGACCGGAACCAAACCAACAGGAGAGCTACAACGTGCGGTGGGAATGAATGACAGGAGCTAAACGCCACAATTGGGAATTGGAACTGTTGCCCCGCGCGTGTCTCCTTGTGTTACGTCCAATCGCCATGAGCCCCCCTGCCCCCTGGATAATTGCAGTTCGATAAGAGCAGCTGTGCACGCTGCCAACCGTTTCCAACCACTCTACCAAACCACCACCAGCAACCCCACCACCACTGCCCCACAGGGCCCCCACCGCCTCCCGACACAAAGCATACAACCCCCCACCACCACCGTCGCCACCCACCACGACCGCCTCCACCCTCCACCACCACCGCCACAACACACAACCATCCCTTAGGGGAGTCTCCCTGCACCCATGGCGCAACACAACCAACTGCTGCTGACAGGAGTAGCCCTCCTCCTCGCCTGCGTGCTGACCCTGGCCGCCGGCAGCATCGTGCCGAGCCACGACCCCTCGATCGAGGCCGGAGCCAACACCAACAACAACAACGCGAGTCCGATCGGGAAGTACTCCCTCATGCGTGATGACGACGCTGCTGCTGCTGCCAGCGACGAGAACAACAACAACAACAACAACGACAACGCTACCACCAGCAGCAGCACGTACTCGTCCAAGGCGTCGTGCTCGCTGACCAAGTGGGAGGGCTTCACGTCGGGTCTGCTGTGCCAAGGAGGCGTCAACGGGCGGTGCGTCTACCGCGTGCCGATCGGTCGCGCGCTGACCCTCGGGGCCAACACCTTCTCCGTGGCCTTTGCCAACGGCCACTCGGCCACCATCTACGACCAGAACGGCCAGCCGGAGCCCATTCCGCGTCGCCAGTCGACCACCCTGACGGCCGATCACCCCACGCACGTCCACCAGTCCGACGCCCACCTGGGCTCCTTCGTCAAGGCCACCCGCCCCCTCATGCGCCTCTTTGGCCTGGTCCGACGCGCCTTCAAGGTCCTCCACAAGGACTCCTCTGCTGCCGCCGAAGAAGACCAGCAGCTGAAGATGATCCACAACGACGCCGCGACGCTTGGACGTTTCAGGCGCCTCGACAGCGGCCAGCAGCAGCAGCAGCAAAGCACCGCAGTCGCGGTCCGCGTCGGGGGCTACTTCGAGGACGACGAGGAAGCCGAGGGCGGAAGACGCCACCACTCCATGCGCCTGCTCCTCGACCAGGGCGTCATCGAGGTCGAGGACGTGACCGAGGGCTGGCGCACCGCCGGCGCCGTCAAGTCTGATCTGTGCCGCTGCGACCACTGTGCCTGCATCCTGGGCCTCACGGTTCGCGGCTGGCGCTGCTAGATAGCCACCGCAAGAGAGAGAGAGAGAGCGAGAGACTGTGAATAGGCGGAGAGAGAGAGAGAGAGAGAGAGAGGGGGATTGTACAGGAGCTCCGACGATGGCGGAGAATGCACGCCGATGGCGTGCGTGTGTGCAGAGAAAGAAGAAGAAGAAGAATGTGATGAACGAATGAATGAATGAAGAATACGGAGGCAGGCGCATCGCCTGACCTATCGGCAGTTTTAAACCCACCCATCCCCTCGCACACACGACCACACCGTGTCCTCTGATGCAGCTGGCCTACTGGAGGATGTCTGTGGCGCTGTTGACGTCAGCTCCGGGCGATCCGATGATGATGTGGTGGTCAGCCGGTTGACCGGAACGGTAGGTCTGGTATACCCGTACGAGAGCAGCCTCCCAGTCACGGACCCACAGGTTGGTGGAGAACAGAGGCGTCGTCGTGCTGTTGGAAGAGGTGTGTGAGCGCTCACCAGAGTAAGCGGCGGCCTAGCCTGTCACACGACCGAGGTGGTACCGTCTTTGCTTGATCTTCTTCACGATGGCGCGAAGTGCTTGCTGATCGGAACCGAGCGCCACTGCCTTGGCCTTGTAGGCCTCCAGAGAATCCACGATGAGCCCTTCGCCTTGGAGTTCCATCGCCGTCAGGAGCGAGGCGGCGTTCTTTCTCGCCATGGTCTCCGTTTTCTAGAGAGGTAGAGGTCAAGAGGTGAAAAGGCAGAGTGAGCCGGGGCCTCCCCCTTACACGAAGAGAGAGTGGGGGATTACATTGTAAAGGGTGACAACGGGGATGCCAGCCCAAAGAGCGTCGGCAGTGCTCATCAATCCGCCTAAGACGAGAGCCACGAGTGAGCAACAAGCAGAATGCTAGACTTCACACACAATCGTGGCAAACGTACTGTGCTGACGAGGATCGAGCACAATGTCGACCAGACGCCTCTTACGGATCAGGTGTTGCTGTAAAGCGAATCGACTCGAGAAAACGATCCGGTCGGGGGACACTCCGGCCTGGACCAAAGCGCAGCAGGTGTCAACCGCTGGCTTCTACAGGAGAGCAGTGCATAACACGGCGTACCTTCTTCGCATGCTGCTTCAGATACTTCTCGCTGGCCTTTGGGCCGGAGCGCATGAGGAAGAGGTAGGAGTCATTTGTCTCCTTGAGGATATCCATCCAGGTGGTCCACAACTCGGGGTCGAGCTTCCACAGTTGGCTGAAGCACCCAAAAACCACCGCGTTGGTAGGGATCTTGAACTTCCTTCGCAGCTTCGCCTTCCTCTTGTGCTCATCGTCGGGCCTGCGCAGCAGCTGGGGGTGCAGCGTCCAGTGGCTGCTCACGTAGTAGCTACGTCCCGTGGCCGATGTCGGTTGGGTTGACCGACGTCAGCTGAAATCCTCAACAGGGGCACCGCGTGTGCGTGGAGGTACCTGTGGGGCATGGAGATGAACTTCTCCGAGAACTGATTGGTTGTGGCCAGTGGGGCGACCTGCTGGTCGACCACGATGTACTGATGCACGTTCGAGCCTGCAGCAGCAGCGTGGGTGGGTGGGTGGGTCAGCGTGGTGGTGGATCACAACAAAATGGGCTCAGTAGGAAGACGTGAAAACAACAAACTCACCGGTGGAGGCAGGCCAGCCGAGGAACGAAATCTGGATGGGCGCCGTCTGAACAGCGAAGAGTGTCTGAAAGCGTTGCTCGCTAAAGCCATCCAGGTCGACCAGGATGTCCAACCGGTCCTGAGTGTATATCTGCTCAGCCAGACCGGTCACTGCGTGCAAAGTGGAATGTCAGTTCTACATGGTGCATTGGTCACTGATGACCCAGATGGGGTGTGTGTGTGTGGAGGCTTGTACGCACTTGAAACAGTCGAGGCATCGAAAACGTAGTCCGCCCCGTCCCGTGTATGGTTGAAGATCGCCGAGCGGTTGCCGTCGTTGAGGGGATACAGGAATACCTCGAACTTGGACCGGTCGTGTAGGTGCGGCACAGCCAGAATGGACTCGCCCACTGGTGACCACAGTACATCAGCAGCTGGCATGATAGGAGAGAAAGGAGAGGGCATGGTACCAGAACTGTCGCCGAGTTGGGACGAGATGTACCCGATCCTGATCTTCCTGTTCACTCGCTGTAGGATTGGCGTTAGCCATGCCTAAACAAATGGAGAGGCTACCGCTGCCCAGATGGCAACCAACCTGGGCGGGATTGTGCTTGTATGGTGGTCTGCCGAAGTGCTTGGCTTGCTCAGCAGCCACTGCCGAGTAGGATCTGACGACCTGCCGGGGTGGAACAAGGCGTTACACATAGTGCTCACGCACGCGGATGGCGATGCTCGCGTACGCGGTGAAGGTCTCTGGAACTGAGCAGGCTGAGGGCCATATGTGGAGTGATTTGAGTGACGTTCACTCCTTCGGGTGTATCCGTTAGGTTCCCTTGGTAGACCCCGTTGAGTTCATTGGCGAGAAAGGAGGGCAGGCGTGCAAGCTACGCGAGCACCCATGCGTTAGACTCATGGCCTCCCAATACGTGCGCTGCTGCGCTGCAGTAGAGGAGTACCAGCTTGGCGTAGGTCTTGCCCCACGTGCACGATGACTGCAGCCAATCCAGCAACGCGTAAAACGTGTTTGGGTCGTTGGGCGCTATCTTGTGCGCTGTCAGCAGCTCCTGCGAAAGAGGAGAGAGTGGTGCACAACGATCCGTGAGTGAGCCATTGGGTTAGCGGCAACCAAGCTTAAGAGAGGTGCTACCTCAAAGACCTGCGCAGGCTGGTCAATCTGGATGTACCAGCTCGCTGCAACGAAGCGGTACTCTAGCAGTGTGCGGTTGAACGCGATTGCCTTTTGAAGCGCCTCAGAAGCCTTGGCTCTGTCGGCACATTCACCCTCGCGCGTGAGCGAAGTGGGGGAGAGAAGTGAAGTGCGAGCCCCGGCGTAGGTACCTGTAGGTCTTCAGAGCTTCAGGCTGGTTGTTCACAGCCTCAAGCAGATCCGACGCTTGGCTGTTGTTCGCGTCAGTGTCAGCAGCAGTGCACACACACATCCCAAAACTTAATAAACGGTACCGGAGCATCTGGAAGTGGCGATAGTGCACGTAGCTCGAGGTTCTGAGGACATCTCTACCGATGACCTTGGCGTAGGTCTCCACAGCTTGGCCCAGCTTACCCATGCTTGCGTAGGCATCGCCCATTGCCATCTGCACCTCTTGCACGTCCTCTCTCGGCAACTGTGGCATGGCACGCACACGCTTCAGCTGCCCCGCTTCCCCATATCAAACGCACGGGGGGTGCGCGCACAGTGAGCTTGGTTCTGGCGATGTCCATGGCGCGGAAGTAGCACCCCATGGCCACGTTCAAGTTATCCACGGCCAAGCCTTGATCTCCTGCTTTCCTGTTGTTCACCCCACCACACATAGACTGGTTATCATTGTCTTGGAGGTGGAGTGACTGGTCACCACAAGGAAGAGAGGCACGTGCCTGAGCTCGTAGAAGTCGTTGGAGGTGACTGGACAGGGCGGCCGTGTGGCGCCCTGTGCGCCTCCGGACGCAGCCTGCCCAAAGGGAGATCCGGGGCGCTGCCCGTAACCCGGCGCTTGCCCAGGTCCCCCGCCAGGGTAAGCAGGGGCGGCATGGCCTTGCGCTCGTCCAAAGGAGGACGCTGGGTGGCCCTGCTGCTGCATGTTCCGGTTGCCCGCTGGTGGTGGCTGTCGGCCATAGCCAGGCCCGCCTCCCCTCGCCGACGCCACACTGGCGAGAGCGCAGCACACCAGCAGAGAGAGCACAAGGCTCTGGAAGTCCATAGGCCTCATCATCTAAGCGTGGCTTTTGGTGAGCTTTTCGCAACGTGGGGAGAAGCTGGTGGTGGTGGTGGTGGGGGGTGCCCCTTTGGTTGTTCGCACGTCGTCCTCGTCGACCAACGTCTGGTTGACACGCAACCCCCCCTGCCGTGCTTCCGGGAAATATCCCGCTGCAGGGTCTTGGTCCCCAGGGGGCCTCCACACCACCAAAAGGATATTGAGAGCTAGCGGTGTTGTGTTGTGTGCGTGGGTGTTGGTGGGCGTCACACACTGAGAGCTCTCACGCTGTCGTAGCCTCCTCGGCGGTGGCGCTAGGAGGTGTCGCCGACGACGGCGGGAGACGGATCGAGCACGCTTCCACGCGCTGGCGCACAAGCCGCACATGGTCAGTACCGAGTTCCGGTGGGTGGAGGGCGGCTGTGCGTGCGGCATCAGGAGACCCGGAGCGGGCGTTGAAGAAGCCAAGCCACTCGTAGATGCGACCTTCGCGTACGCCAGTCCCGCCACACGCGTCGCATGTCCTTCGGCCCTTCTTCTTTTCAGCCACTGACGCCGCTTTGTGCTTTCCCTTCCCGCCGCTGGGCTGCCTCGATTTGCACGTCTTGCCTGTCGTGTGTGTGTTGCGTCGCGTGAATGTGCGTTACTGGACCTTGCGGTTGATGTCGAGCGAGAGGAGGCGTACATGCAAGAGTCTTGGAACTGTACAGGACGCGTAGAGTGTCGGTAGAAGTGAAGATGGCTGAGTCGAGCAGCTCGCTTAGTTGGTTGTGCCTGCGTATAAAGTCCGGAATGGCGGCGGTGCCGCCAGCGCACGCTTCTCCCTCCTCTGCCCACTGAGGTTCCAGGTGCTTGACGAGCGCCTTGAGGAAGGCCCGGTGCTTGTGTACGGTGATCGGGAGATCCCACACCAGGTGGAATCCATACTTCCAGTTCACCTGCGCCAGAGATCAGCCAGCTTCTCCGATGCACGGCACAGACAGGCAAAGGGAAGGGGCTGTACCTCGGGGCGGGGAGAAAAGGCGAACGGTCCGCAAGCTCCACACGCAGACAACGTTGTGACGACGTCTTGCCGATCGCCCGAATCATTGCCTGAGGCGCCAAAAAAGTCTGCGAACACCTGCGCATCGGGGGGTAGGGCATCAGTGAAGAGAACGGGCCTATATACAAGGGAAAGAGGGCGCGCTCTACCGCAGCGAAGGACGGTAGGAAGTAATGAAGCACGTCACGTAGCGACGGCCGCGGTTGATCTTCGGCAAAGCCGCATTTGACGTCGAGATCAAAATAGAGTCGGTAGCAGGGGCTGGTCCGCCGCTCGATCAAGCAGAGCTCCTCTGAAGGAAGGAGATTGATGTAGCCCATCAGCCATCAGCCAATCCGTGTTGGAGCGGTTTGTGTCTCTGAGCGTACCTCCACGCAGATGTGCCTTGGCATACTCGCTCAGCAGCTCGGATTCGCGCTCTGTGGGGATCACATACTCGGGCTTGTCGCCAAGCGTCCACCAAATGTGTGTGGCGATCTCTCCCGCTGTTCCCTTCTCCTTGTCGAACACTATAGTGGCCTCATATGCGCACGCAGCGAGGGAGTGAGCACTCACAGCATCCCATTCCTCTCTGGAGAGAGACGAAGCAACGCACCCTTCTTAGATCTGCTGCCGCTCAGCGGTGCCTTAAGCGAGGCGTCAGCCAGCCAATCTTGAAAGGTAGCAAAGCCCGTATCGACATCGTCCCACGACAGCGTTGATTCGCTCACTGCATCGGCCGCTGCGATCGTTCGTTCCCACGTCATGAGCTGGGCGATGAAAGATCGGTTGGGTCGCACCACCACGACGGCCTTGCGCTGTTCGAGAACGTAGAGGTAGGCCTGCCGTAGGGTCATGCCCTGGTGACGCGCCAGATAGGCCACCACCGCCGCTGCACTCCGACTCTTGCCCAGCACGCAATGCACCAACACCCGGCTGGTTGAGTCGGCACGCGCAAGCTCGATAAACGCGAAAGCCTCTTCCAGGAGCGGGAACAGCCGCTCCGAGAGGCGATCCTCGAGCGGCACCCGCTTGTGTGCCTACGCGTGTTCACATTAGTGCCAGGGGAGCTTTGACAGGGACAGATCGTGGAGAGAGTAAGCGGTTAGGGCGTACGGTGAGCGAGTCGAGGTATGTGCAGTGGCGCGGCTTCGGCCACTCCTTGGCCACATTGAGCACGTGCGTGATTCCGAGTCTGTGTGAGGTGAGATCGCGTTAGGCTGGCAGCGCGTTGGCGCCCAAAGAGAGAGCAGAGCAAGCGAAGCTCGTACGCCTTGAGTTGCGATTCATCTTCGGCGTCACGAGCCGAGCCCAAGTAGAGGAAGCCGGGCACCACCTCCGATACCCCGTGTGGCAGCTTCTCCCACTGTTGTGCAGTGCACCCACCACCACCACGCATAAGAACTCACGTACATGCGTGCACGCGGTGTCGTCTGGGCCAACAACCTTCTTGGTCTTCTTCCGTTCGTTCGCAGCTGCAGTCGAGGCTGGCGCTGGTTCGTCGGCCTCGCCGTCGGCATCATCCGACGAAGGCGCTGAACTCAGGCTTGCCGTGGTTGCTGCTGCCGCCGGTGGAGGCGCAAGGTACCAGCGGCCCTGGTGCACGCGTAGCACTCCCCGGCTCACCAGGCCCTTGAGTGCTGCGCCCACAGCACGCTCGTCCACCCTCGCCCCTCGCGGCTCACCGGCATCGTCACCGTCATCGTCGTCGGTGTGGCGTGCGTTGAGCAGCTCCACGAGCTGGCGCTTGTCGAGGCCGCCACCCCCCGCGTGCTTCAATTTGGTCTTCGTCCTCCTGCTGCCGCTGGCGTTGCCGCCTTGTTCTTGTTCCTCTTCTTCTTGTTGTTGCCTTTGGAACACCTCCAGCAGGACCGACTCAAGAGCTCTCCGGGTCCTACCGCCGGTGCCGCTCCTCGTCTTCTCTTCCATTGCCACACCTGCTCAAGTTTAAAATAACTAAAATTTAGTTCATCGTGTGAGGCCTCACTGCTTGCTTGGTCTTCTGCTCTTGTGTTCTGCTCTTTTTCTTGATGGTGGATGGGTCCGTGAGCTCTCGCCCTACAGCGCACGACGCGAGATAGGATTGGGAGGCTTCCAAGGGCGCAGTGCAGGCGTGATCCTCCTAAGGGCGTGGTGGTGGCTACACGGGGTGGAGGCTCATGATGGCGTCCTCGGCGCGCAAGGTGACGGTCAGCACCGGGTGCGTGCGGTGTCCAGGCGCCATGCGGGGCCGATACCGTTGCAGAGTCTGCACACGAGCTCACAGATGTAAGAAAGAGAGAGAGAGAGAGAGCGAGAGAGAGAGAGAAATACGGGTCGGTGGTCTCATGCGTACCATGATCGTGATCACCTTGATCTCCAGCATGGCAAGCCGTTCCCCTGATGGTCGAAAGTACATCATGAGAATGCGTGGGGGAGGGGAGAGGGGCTCAGCCGCGGCACAGGTGACGGTCATTGGTGCGCACCAATGCAGCTGCGCGTGCCCAGCGAGAAAGGAAGGTAGGCAAAGCGATGCACGGGACCCTCCCTGAATCGTTCAGGACAGAACGTCTGGTATCCGACACATGAACCAACTCAGTCTACGGCATGAGTGCGGCCTGAGAGAGAGAGAGAGAGAGTACCTCGGGCTCTTTCCACAGTCTCGGATCTCTGTGCAGCTGATAAGGCCATATCTCCACGTATGACTGCGCACTTGACATTAGATGATGAACACCATGGTGGCCACCAAGGCGCAAGGGGGATGAGAGAGGGAGCAGGTACACCGGCAGGGATCGGGTAGCCAGCAATGGTGGTGGCCTTGTGGCTGACTCTGTCGGCCAGCTGTGCTGCAGCAGGAAACATCCGCATGGTCTCCTTCACGAACAGATCCAGTCGCTCCAGCTGACGATGGAATCAGCAGGAATGCACGCCTACACTCGGCAAAACGCGAAAGGGCCAGGTACGTCATTGATGATAGCTAGCGTTGGGCGCGTGTCCCCGGGTAGCTTTGCATTGATCTCATCCACCACTTTAGCTTCCTCCTCCGGATAGGTGGCCCTGTGTTGGTTGGTTCATTCGTGAGTTTGGCGAGAGGGCTCGGTGTGGGAACGGGCGCTCTCGTACAGCATGTGGAACACGAATGCAATGGTGTTGGCGGTGGTCTCTGGAGAAAAGAGAGAGAATCAAACACCATACTGTCAATCGTACGGAGCAAAGTGAAGCGAACCATGGCCAGCCAGGAGGATGGCCATCGCCTCGTCGAGTAGCTGCTGGTCGCTCAATTGTTCACCAGTTTCTTCATCCTTTGCATCGATCAACCTAAGGGAGAGAATGGACACTCGGATGAGCAGCGATCAATCGCTGTGACGTGAAAAGCGGCTAAACACGGGAGGCACGAGAACCTGTCGAGCACATCCCACTCCTTCTTGTCCTTCTTGATGGCGCTCTTGTCAGCATCGAGGCCGACCTGCAGAAGGTCCTGTTTGCGGCGAATGACCTCCATCAAGGTGCTCTGTTGGCACTGCATTCCCTCCTTGAACTTCCTGGCCCCTGTTCGTCACGGCATGTAAGTCAGTACGAGGAGTCGCCACTCGCTAGAGTGCTAGAGTGGCGGCAGCAGCAGCACCCTGAGAGAAAGGAAGCAGGTGCCAGGGCAGGTGTTGAAAGACTCGCTTCTCTGTTTCGTCAAACACGTCGGTGATGGCCTGGCAAAAACACCCGTGGTGAGGTGGGTGAATCGATCTTCAGTGTGGACTGCCGAGCGGGGAGGTTCTTTCACCTGAGAGAGGCGGTTTCCGACATCAGAGAAGAGGTTCAGCTCGTGCGTGAACGCAGCCTGCGAGATCACCTCCAGTGTGAACTTGTGCGCCATCGCCACATCAAAAACTACAGTGTGAGTGACTCACACTTTACAAGCCCGAATGAGGGCAGCGCGGCTATGGCGATTAGTAGAGCACCTTGGTCATCTCCGTGCGCACATCGATCTGCGGGAGAGTCGACCAGTGCCTGAGGGCCTTCTCGCTGATGGCAACGATGACGTCAAAGCTTCGCTTGAGCAAGCTACTTGAGAATGCGGGCATCTGATCCAGCGAGCATGGTGAGAATCATCATCCGCCACGGCCGTGGTGAGGCGCAGTGAGCCGTACCATGAGCCGGCGCTGACGGTTCCAGAACTCGCCTGGCCACCGCAGTGAATGGACGTTAGAGCACGCACAGCATCAAGTATCGCAAGCATCTCTCAAAGTCGCTACCTTGGCTCACCAGCAGGCCATTGCCTACGATGGCCGCGAGGTAGGGATCGCGTTCCTTCTCAAAGATGTCGCTCGCATCGCTGAGCACGTACTTGATCCACTTGGGGTTCGACACCACCAAGATGGGCTGCCTGAAGAAGTGGTACCTGCACACTCCCTCTTCCCCTGCACAACACCACACACATACACACACATACACAACACACACACGAGGAGTACTCCAGTGGGTTGATGAACAGTGCATGCACGCGAGCGAGAGGTGCACATACCGCTGTGCTGAAGGACGATGTCGGAAATGGCGGTGAGGGGATCGCTCGCCAGCTCGGTGGCGTTGCCAAACCACCAGCGAGCGGGCGGGCCCGGCACATGGTCCAGCTCCTTTCCCGGGCGCCCCGCCTGCACCCCGCCCGCCACGCAAACAACAAGACGAGGAAGAGCTGCTGTTTAGTTTGGCCCCGTCGCGGCGGCGTATGGAGAGTGGGCCCACAAATACCAGGACCACAGCGAGCGACAAGCCCAGCGCAACCAAGGCGAGGAAGAGCAGCAGCATGTTATCTCTACTCGACCTCCGCCCACGACAACAACAACAACAAACGTTTTCAGTGCGCTTTGCATTTTATTTTATATATTTTAATTTTTTTTGACCGCACGACCACCGGCACGCGCCAACTACATCTAGCTGCTGTTCTCTTTGATGACCACGTAGAGGAAGTTGTCCGGGTGGGCGCAGTTCTCGCTGTGGGCCACACGGTGGGGGGGGGGAGAGTTAGATACGCGTCTTTTTGATCGTACACTGACCTGCGAGTGAACGCGAGAGAAAGAGAGAGAGAGAGAGAAAGAGTACCAGAGCCAGAGGATGGGTGTGTTGAGTGGTGGCAGGACGCCCTGTATGATTGCCTGTGGCGGCTGCTTAGCCGACTCGCCCGAGTAGTACTCGGGCAGCATCTGCTGCAGCACATCGAGTAGCGTGTTCTCCCCTCCTGAGAGGCCAACGATTGCGTTATTCAAGCGCGCTGATACAAGCACGGCACGCATGACGGGCAGAGGGAGCGAGAGAGCTGGCAGCGAAAGGCGTGTACCCTCGCTGTGAAAGGCGGAGACAGGCTCCTGCATAACGGGCCTGTCCTTTCGCACGATCCGCACTGGGAGGTTTTTGAGCGCTTGCTTGTCCTGTGGGAAGAGGAGGTCGTTCACGTCCCAAAATCGCTTGAAGTTGTCTGGAGACGTGCGTACGCGGGCGGTCGGTCACTCAAGCCATCAATGCTAGACGAGGCACAAAGCTGGGGGAGGACACGCGCGTACTCTTGACAATTCCTTCCCAAAGCGCGTCTTGCTGATCTCGTGAGAGAGTGTTCACCTTTTTGCCGTCGCCGTGCTTGAGGTAGTTGGCCTTGTCGTCCCCAACACGCAGAGCCCCCACGCCATGGTTAGTTCGGGCGACAAATGCCAAGAACACTCATATACAAGCCAGCAGCGTACCTCCTTCAACACGTTCATGTAGTACTGCTTCACCGTGTCGTCAGTGGGGCATCGCAGGATGGTCTGAGCCGGGAAGCCTGGAGCAGCACCATCACCACCACGAAGCCATCGTCAGCGTGAACAGATGCATGCAACCAAGGTGGCTAGCATGTAGGCTGATCACGAATGTGCGGGGCGTGCATGCCTTGGAAGTGTACAGTGAGCTGCCAGGGCAGCTCCAGCGTGGAGCCCATGAGATCGAAGAGCACCCCGATCGGGTAGTGCCTGCACCAGGCCAGCGGGGGCAACGTGAGAACAAGAGAGAGAGAGAGAGGAGTGGCGTGTGAGGCGTTTACGCACCACTTGAGCGGGACCCCGTTGTGATCAAACCACATCTCGTCGACCACAGCGGGTGCCGACACGAGGAAGTGGTCTCTAACGGGACCGGCGATGGCCGTCAGGTAGCTTCCTCGCGGTGCCAGGTAGTAACCTCGAGAGTTAAGGAATGCCCAGCCACTGCGTTGTGTATTACCTCCAGCACAGGGAGCACGCACGATACACGCATGCATGCATGCATGCTCGAGAGAGAGAGAGAGCAGGCGCATGACAGCCAACATACGCGGCCCACACCAGAGCACCAGCCAAAAATAAAAGATAAATAAAATAAATAGTAGAATGTAAATAAATAAAAAGATAACTGGAAGGGGAGGCGTGTGGAGGATATGTAGTAGGGCTCTGGCGGCTGGAGGCTGGTGACTTCGTCAGGGTTGAGCTGGAACACGATGGGGACCTGCCCTTCCCACATGGCCTTGCGAATCTCCACATCTTTGGCGAGGGGGTCGTGCGCCGGCTCCATCCTTTCGTCCTTGAAGCGCCGGTTGTACTACTACTAATGCTGCTGCTATACTACTATATGCTGTGGGTCCAGCCTCGCCTCGCCTTGGTGGAGGGGCCGCGTGCAGGTGGAAATGGAAAACGAAGAAGGGGGGGTGGGGTGTAGTTCACGTTCGTGCAAACAAAACGCTTTTCCCCTGTCTTTTCCCCTCACCTTTTCTCAAGATCCTCGAAAGAAAATAATTTAATAAATGCTGTTGGTGCATGTGGTGCGCTGTACAGGGGCCAAGGGGGCAGCAGCAGCATGTCACTTGGCGATGAGGCTGACGCGTTCCTCGGGCAGCGCAACTGCCTCGTCGATTGCTCGCCTCTGTGATTGTGTGAGTGTTTGTGTACGTACGATGCTCTCAACATAGCAGTGCGTTCCAAGGGGCAGCAGTACCTCGACAGCGCCCGTCCCCACGTCAGTGTGGAGGTATCGCGGATAGAGCGGAGGGAAGACGAGGGAGAGGAAGTTCTTGATGATGCCCCGCGAGTACGGGTTCCTCCTTCGCTTGTACACGTTCTTCAGCTGCACACGTACACGCCACGCATCTTAAGATATGCGATGGCACATGCACAGCGCGAGATTCACGTACGTCTTCGTTGGTGGTGACGCCGCACAGCGAGAGGAAGTTGTGAAAGGCCGCCAGGCCTCCGACGGACAAGAAGATCAGCCCGCTGTAGCCGCAAAGGAACACGCTGTGACCATACCACAACACTGATGAGCCGTCCACGCTCATTGTCCATGGAAGAGAGCAGAGCTGAAGAAAGACTTTGGAGGCGTAGTCGCACGAGGCCGGAGTGGGGAATGTGAGGAAAGTGTCGAGCACGCGCGGGAGGAACTCTGTCTCAGAGGAGTCGCGAAAGGCGAGGATCATCTGGACGAGGCTGATCACGCCCACACAGAACAGGCTGAACGTCGCCGTGTTCACGAACGTGAAAAAGTATCTGTACGTCGACTCTCGGACGTTAGCACACGAGGCAACGACATGCGCAGTGTGGTGTGTGTGTGCGTGGGGGCAAGCGTGTTTGTTACCTGTAGTTGCGCTTCCCCACGCAGTTGCCCACCCTGCACATCAGTGTGAAAGGTTAGATGCGTCATCGTCATGGCACAGAATCATGAGTACTGAGGTATCAGGAAAGTGTTCGAACCAAGGGCCTGTGAAGGAGATCATCACGTCAGTGCGGACACATACCGGCAATCATAAAACAAAAGATAGAAGCACGCAGCAATGACCGCAGAACATACAGTGATGATCATATCGTTCCACGCAATTGTCGCATGTCCGGCAGTGTACCGCACGCGGCGGCCTGTACACATCGCACGTCGCTGATCACAATCACCATGCACACACGCACCACATCACATGGCACCTCGTCAGAAGAGTTGAACTCAGGGGCTTGAAGTTCAGCTGGTCGTTTGGGATGCTGCGTACGGCAGTATTTGACGACCACCAGGGTAGTGCCGACCATGTACTGCTTGCCCTCCTCCAGCTCTGCACGAACACGCGTCAAGACATGGTTGTCTGGTGGATGACATCGTCCACGCCGCCGTGGGGCTAGGGCTTGGGACGCACGTTGTGGAGTGAGGGAGCGTGGCTGTCCTCGGGGAATGATGCCAGGATCGCTGAATCCGCACGCCAACAACGACGCCAACGTGATCACGAACTGCGGCGAGATCAGTTAGTGGTCTGCCTGCTGCTAGCGGGCCGCCGATGCATGCTGGGCTGGTGCGTGCTGCACGTACGGGATACACCGTGCAGGCGACCACCAACCACGACACGTGCAGCACCAGCCACGGCGCCCTGAACGTCAGATACATCAGCGAGTGAGCAAGGACGGCCGACGGACGACGCTGGTGGATTGGGGGGGGNGGGTACAGGCAGGTGTAGAAGACGAGGGCGGGGACGAGGATGAGGGCGAGTGTCATGTAGAAGACGCCCCGGTCGCGCCCCGAAGAAACGCCTCGGCCTCCGCACTGCTTGACGGACGTGCCCTGGTACAGCTCGCGCCCCTTCTTGGCCCTCCCCTGCCCGCCACCACAGCACTCGTCGTCTTCGTCGTCACTGCTGTCGCTGTCGCTGTCCTCCTCCTTCCCGTCGTCTTCGAGCGGCAGCTCGTCGCCCACCATCGCCCTCCGCCGCGGCCCGGCCGAGCTCGTGTGCGTGTCTCCTGGCTGGGGCACCACCTCATCCCCAGTGGCCACCCGAACACGGCCGTCTTCGCCCTCTCCCCCTGCTCCGCGTGGTGGTGGCGGTGGCTGCAGCTCACCTTGGTCGAAATCTCGCTCATCTGCAATCGAGAATGAAGGGAAGGACGGAGCGTCCGTCTGGGCCTCCAGGTCCTCCACCTCTCCCTCCATCAAGTGTCGTGGGGTGGTGCTCATCGTCGCGTGCAGCAGCGGGGCTAGCTTGGTGCGGTTTCGTTCATTGTGTGCGCCGTGCTGACGTGCGCCGCCTCCTTAAACATTTAATGGCGTCCAAGGTTGGTACTCCTCTACACAATGGCTGGAGGTTTGAGCGCAGTCTTAGACGGTCTCGGTGACGGTGTCGTCGAGGTTGTAGGTGGCTGAGCCGGCCCTCTTGACGATGGGCAGCGCGGTCCACACGCCGCCCTTGGCCGCCGTGAACGTGTTGCGCACGCGCACCTTGCCGCCGCTGGCGTAGATGAGCGGGACCTCCTGTCCGACACCGGTGGCACGGTCGTAGGTGGTGCCGTCCCACAAGGCCTCACCCCCAGTGTGCATGATCATTCCCTGAGCGAGTGTGTGTCGTATGATCAGATAACGTCAATGAGTGTCACCAGATCAATCGCCAAGGCTGCGTACCTGATCGACGGGGGTGTGTCCGTTGGCAGTGGGGTTGGTCATGCCGTAGGCAATCCAGATGTCGCGCCAAACGGTCTTGCCGCCCTTCTGAACCACCACAGCACCGTAGGATGGGTTGCCCGCGTTCATTCTGTTGATTCGAACACGACCACCCAGGGTGAGAGCTGACGGCTTGGACAAAGAGGAAGAGGCTGCTCGGCATACCCCTCAAAGCGAGCGCCGTTGAACACCAGGCCAGGACCATTGGAATCAGAGCCAGTGACGAGGATGCCCGACCAGCCGTTGTGCGCGGTCACGTAGAGGGGACCCACGTTGGTCTTGCTGAGGCTCTCGAAACGCAGCAGATAGCGGCCGTTGCCCACTTGGTTTGCGTTCTGATGATCGTCACGATCAGCCCACAACAGTGAACTGGTTATGCTCCCGGCGTCGGGAGTGTCGAACATGCAAGCCACGTACCGATCCGCCGCCGATGTTCAGGTAGCCCGACGTCCACAGCTCGTTGTCGGAGCCTCCAATCGTGAAAGCCGTATCCAGAGAGGGCACAGCGGTCCACTGGCCCACAAAGTTGACCTAGAGTGTTCCGGAGAGAAGAGAGAGGGATGATTGAAGGTGAACAATCCGCTCAAGCCGACAAGCGAGAGAGAGAGAGAGAGAGAGGCAGGGAAGACGGCACCTGAGTGAGGGCGCACTTGTCGGTCGGGTTGCCGAACACGTACTTGAAGCCGAAGAAGCCCAGCGTCTCAAAGGTCGAGGCGTAGATGGTGCCCGCGCTGAGCGGATGGTGCCAGAACTGCGAGTTGCCGTTCGACGAAGCGAACCCGATGCGCGCGATGTAGACATCGTAGGTGGTCGCCGTTCCGACGAACCACGAGTTCACGCCGGTGCCCACATTCAGGTTCACCTGGAGGAGGAACACCACCGACGCATGACAGAACACCGTTAGCGGCTTCACCACGCATGGCCCCAGGCTCCGACCAAGGTACCTTGACACTGTTGTAGTGGCCGCTGGCGAGTTCAGAGTTGAAGTAGCCGGCGGGAGGTCCGATGATCTTGAGTCCGCTGAACGAGTTCTGCGTCCTGGTGAAGGTGTAGGTGCGGCCGCTGAGCAAGATGGCCGGGATGTAGGTCTTGGTCTGCACGTCAGCGAGGGCGTTGGTGAGCTTGTCGTCGTCTGTTGCGCCCGGGTAGTCGTCCAGCAGCACGGTGCCCGGCACGCCCTGCGCCTGGGTCGGAGGTAGGGTGGCGAGCACGAGGAAGGCGACCAGGGCCAGCGCCAGCCCCAGGAGGAAGTGCGTTGCGTTAGGCATGGCGCGAAGAAGAAGTGTAATGATCGATTGTGAGCAATGGTGCCCATTTGTAAGTGGTGCGAGGGCCCAACCACATCAGCGATTGGCCCCCAGGTGGGCGAATGAAGCATCACTTGAGTGGTCGCCCAACCACGACGAGGACCCAGAAACGCTCCGCCCCAATCTGCATCCAAAGTGGGAGGCTCTCCGGGCTGGGTTGAACCAACCCCCCTCAATGTCGGAGGCGTCACACATCTCCCCATGTGTAGGGGGGAAGCTGCTTCCACTGATTGATGAATTAGGTACACTGGCGGTTGGGATGGTGGCTCTAAGTTAAGGTGCGTGTTGTGCATGAACCAACCACACATTTAGAAGACGAGGTAGACGTAGAGGAGGCACAGGATACCCACGACGTTGAGCACGAGCCACAGGTCAAAGGCCAGCATGGCGTAGTTGAAGAAGTTGAACGAGTAGTGGTCGGGCAGCCAAGTGCGGTTGATGTTGGCGATGGCCTCGTCCCTCGCCTTTACCTCCTCCACACGGTAGATGTGCGCGCTCCACGGCGCACTGATGATCGTCCACCACCTGATCAGGTACGCGCACGAAGATGAGAAGAAGTGCTGGTGCGGTGCCAGGGTGCAGGTGCATCTGGGAGGGTGTGACTTACTTAAAGGGGTTGCGGAAGAACCAGCGAACGAGGTCTGGCTTGGCTCCAAAGTAGGAGGCGATCTCATCCGAGTACTCCCAGTGGTTGACCAGCTGCGGCAGATGGTGGTCGTCTGCCGGGAACACGCGCTTGTGCCTGATCTTGTCTGCCGCCAACTGTGCAATGCATCAACCACCCACCTTGGTTAAGGATTTCATCTTCGTCACAAGCTAGGCATGGGTTTGATGTGACGGTGGGAGGTTTCACCTGGGTGAGCATGGCATCGGTGGAGGGCAGCGCCACCTGGCCTGTATACACCTTCACCGCCCAACGCGCCTGAAGCTCTCCAAGTGCGGGGATCGAACCTGCACAACGCCATTCCATCAGTAACAAGAGCAGCACAAACTTATGATCAGAGGTGGACGAATGCCGTACCGATCATGGGGCGAGCGGTGCCGATGTAGCAGAGGGTGGGGTCTTTGGGATCGAACACAAGCTTATAAGCCTGCGTCGTGAAGTCGAGCTCGGGAGCGAGGAACGGCAGGTTCGACAGATAGCCGGTGGCGAAGATGATCAGATCGACGTCCTCCGGCTTGGACTCGTTTGTGAACCACACGCGCTTGCCCTCGATACGTTCCACACCGCGGCGAGCAACCACCTGCACATCGCGGTTGTTAGTTGGCCTTAAGCGTTGTGGAGCGCGTGGGGGATATGATCTGGTGGAGACCTTGCCAAGGGCGGCCTTGTCAACAATGTCGCGGCTCTTATTGAGGAAGCCGTGGAAGTAGGCGCACGAAGGCTGCCACTCCTTAAGACCGCTGCCGCCCTTGCCCCACATCATCTCGATCATCGTGTACCGACCTATCACATGCGACCACACATGGACGGTTTACATTGTATGAATCAGCCACCTTTGAGTCGTCCTTCCAAGCCAACAACGACGAGCATGGAGAGGCATGAGAGGCGAGGGTATTATTACCGATCCAGACAAGCCAGCTCTGAAAGTCAGAGAAGCCCAACAGGCGCTGGTGCTTGGTAAACACCATGTCCGCAGGCTGGCCCGCTCCTACGGTCCTGTCCTGGAACCAGGTACCAGACCTATCGTACGGATGCGCCAACACGTTAGCTTGACCCACACAGGGGGATGAAGGGCAGCGGGAAAGGGTTGTGTGCACCTGATGGCGAGGATGGTGCGGGCGGCCTTCTCGCAGACTTCCGCCGCGACGTCGCTGGCGCTTTCGCCACCGCCCACCACGAGCACGGTTTTGCCCTTCATGGCCTTGGTGGGCTTCTTGTACGAGTGGCTGTGCATCATCTCTCCTGCAACACAATCGACCAACCCCCAGGCCAGCATGTCAGTGACGTTTACGCTCCGGCCTTGCTCTGGGCCCGGCAGGACGTACCGGTGAACTGGTTGAAGGGATGGTCCTTGTGGGTTTCACGTGGGACCTGATGCTGGCCTGAGCAGCACACGAGGATATCAAAGTGGTGCACCTCGCGCTCCTTCTTAGTGTTCGTGTCTGTTGGCGCGGGTGGCACGAAAGCGGTCATGGACCGCGCGGCACAGTCAGATACCCTGAGGCGCACGACGAGCAATGCGGAAACGCGTGACGTGAGCGCGGTACCGTCCTCTGTGGTGGGCACGGTCACGACCTTCCACTGCGCGCCGTCCTTGGTCTTGCGAGCCTTGTGCACAGTCTGCTGCAGCTGAATGTACGGATGCAGGTTGAAGTGATTCGCGTAGTCCTGTCATGCCCCCCATCAGCGCACCACAGCGCAACAACCAAGAGGACGCCATCGTTAGCTTGCTGTGTGCACACTTGCCGGCGTTTAAAGGCGAGGCGCCTGGCGGTTCACCTCACCTTGAGGAAGGTGAGGACTTCGGCGTGGTTGGGAAAGTGGCCGAAGCTCTCGGGCATGGGGAAGTCGCTGGCGTGCAGGTACGACTTGGACGCCGTCGTCCTCGTGTTCTCGAAGCAGCCGCCTGCGATCACGTCCACGCGTCAGTTCGCGATGTGTGGGTGAGCGCGCGCAGCAGCTCGCAAGGGCAGGTGCGAACCGGGCTTGTCGGGCGTGTACACCCACACGCCGCCGATGGAGTTGGTCTTCTCAAAGAGCACGACGTCGTCGAGCCCCTCCTCGACGAACCACTTGAGGGCGTAGAGGCCGTTCCAGCCACCACCCACGATGCACACGCG
>CDFA01025619.1:11122-32138 GCA_000826305.1 Acanthamoeba healyi | reverse complement strand
ACACAACGGTAAAGAGCACGCGTGCGTCCACGTACGGAAGTGGCTGGGCACTAGTGACAGGGTCCGTCGGATCCATAGAGGCGGGAGCGGGGTGTTGATGGGGCGTGCACGCAAACCTCAAAGGGGCGAGACACTCGAAAAAAATTCCCATTAAATAAAGAAAACATGGCGGAAATTAAAAAAAATTAGTTTCTCTTTTTTCCCCACATCGGTTGGTACGTCGAGTGGACATGGAGCAGCAGCGGCGGCGGCAGCAGGAGGAGGAGGAGGGAACTGCTGAAGGAGAGGCCCCTCCTCCTCTCGGGCACGCCACCACCACTTCGACCACCCCCACGACTACTACTTCCGCCGTGGAGCCGAGGGAGCAGGATGTAGGCCGGCTACCCTCGACCAAGAAGCGTCTAACGCATCTGCCAAGCGAGCCTGCCGCACTAGTAGCTCCCCCACCGGCATCCACCACCAGCACCAGCAGCATCGCCCAGGGTGGTGGTAGTGGTGGTACTAGGCGTAGTAGCAGCAGCAGCAGCGCGAATGGCGGTGAGGTGCCTGAGGGGAGTGCAGCAGCAGCAGCCTTTCAGCGGTCCCCTTCATTCGAAGAACAAGCTCCCGTTGCGCTGGTACGCCCCCGCCCCCGCCCCTGCCCCCTCCGCCCAAAGGCACAGGCAGTGGCGCCGCGTTAACGTGTCGCGATATGTTATCAGGAAGCGGTGGTGCTGCATCCCGGATCGCACACTCTGAAGCTGGGTTTGGCCACTGATGACCTCCCTGTTGTGGTGCCGCATCTTGTCGCTCGCTGGATCAGTCCCGTACCGCTCTCTTCCACAGGCCTCGATGTTGAGAGAGCAAGCAGCCACTTTATTGAGAGGCCATCATCGACCCCAAGTTATGTGCTTACGCGTGCGTGATCTCCCTACGAGCCTGACAGGAAGCTATCGAGGAGCTAGACCGAGAAAGCGAGGAGCGACGGGCAGCGCTGGAAGAAGCTCGGCGGGCCGGACAAGAAGCAGTGATACGTGAGGTGCCCCTAAAGCGTAAGTCTTTGGTAGAGGATGTGGAACGCTTCAGCGCTCATAACTGCACCGAAACCGTGACCTGGGCCGACGACTTTGTTTGGACTGGCATCGAGCATCGCCCCCGTCTCCTTGTGGGCGCTGATGTACAGCTCCTCCTCCTCCTTCTCCTCCGTGCTTTTAAAACACATCAACCATTGCGCAACACAGAGAAAGAGAGAGAGAGAGAGAGTAACTCTCTTTTCAAGCAGGCCCAGAAGGTCGGAGCGGGTCGCGGCTATCGTGTGCAGAGACCAATCGTACGCGGCCGATTCAACGTACAGGAGGTACTCTTCAGAGTTCCCCCAGCCCGTCGTTCAGCGCAAGGGTTATAACAATGCAGTGCTAAGCACGTGCTCTCCCTCGCCCTCATTCATTGCGCTATACGACGACGCACTGTGGTAACGTCACTAGGGTTACACCATGAGGATGGTGTTGGATGATCTACACACTATCTGGGAGCATGCGTTGGTCCACGAGCTTGGCCTCACTCCTTCTCCGGGGAAGCGAGAATTCTCGCAGTACGTAGCGGTCTTGATTGTGGCCGACCACTTCGATCGCCGAGAAGTGCGGGAGATGCTCAACATGCTGGTGCGTGAGATGGGATTCGCCGGCGTCATGGTGCTTCAGGTGATTCCGCCCACCCTTCCCCTGTCGGCCTCCTCTCAATGTGGTAAACTAGCACACAGTGTAACAATAACTGCATTGCTGCTTCGTACCACGAGTACAGGAGTCGGTGTGCACGTCCTTCGGATATGGGCTAGCATCGGCGTGTGTTGTGGACATTGGTGATCAAAAGACGACCGTGACGTGCGTGGACGAGGGCGCATGCCTCCCGGATTCTCGTGTCACGCTCAACTACGGTGGTAGGCAAGTGTTCTCCTAATCCAATGGACGCGCGTCTTTCCTCTCCGCACTGCGCTGAAGTAAGCGCTCACTGCCGCGCGGTGTACACCCTCAGAGATGTTTCGGACTGGCTGCTGTGGATTATGAAGAATTGGGGCCGCCACCACTTTCCGTATAGCGCGGCCAGCGTAGGGAATCCACTTGACGAGATGTTCCTCCACGATCTCAAGAGAGAATGCTGCCACCTCCACGTGGTAACACGCCCTCCCTGCCACTGGTCCTGAGCAATGTCTCCCTTCTAATGTTTGCATGTGCGTGCGGGGATGACTTAAGCAGGATGAGCAAACCACTCAAATTTTTTCCTTCTACGAGAGACGGCCAGGACAACGCACGCTGCTCCACCACATCAATATCAACCAGGAGCTTATCTTCGCCCCCTTGGTACATGGCTGTGCCTCCCGTGCTCGCCTGGAGTCGGGAATAGCGGAGGCGAGGCGATGACCGTATCACCGCTTTGAAAACACACCTTTGTAGGGTCTCTTCCATCCTGAGGTGCTTAGCCTGCCCGTCTCGCACGCCAGATCAGCCCTCCTCGCACCCTTAGTCGATGCCACGGTCGACGATGACGTTTTGCCCGATTACCACCACGTACACGTCCCAACACCCTCTTCTTCTTCTTCTTCTTCTTCTTCTTCTTCTTCAGTTCTCTGCGCCTGGATCGTCTATTCTATGTGCGGGGGATTTGAATCTTTAAGATGGCAGTTCTCCCTTGCACTGACAGCCGCTCTCTTCCCTTCCCTGCTTCCCACCAAAGAGCCAGGCAAGGTCGATCCTGAACTCTAGACGTACCTATGAGCCCGCTGCTTACCTGCTGCGTGCCATCCCACTAACATCATCGCCAGCATCTGAGGGATCGCCACTCAAGCTTGGAGCCGAGCACGGCGTATGCCTGACAACCGACAAGCAAGCGGGGGACATTCCGTTGCTGGCGCTGCACGAGGCTGTGATTGCCTCCCTCGCTTCCATTCCCAGTACCCTCCGCCTTATGTGAAAGAACGGCCTTGTCATCATGCTCACCACACCTTATCTGCCAACCGCCAGGCGCTAAACGGGAGCAAAAGAAGCGGATGTGCGCTGCTGTCATCCTTGCCGGAGGCTCCAGCCAGTTTCCGGGTTTACGGGAAGTCCTCGAGCGCAAGTACGCACGCCTGAAAGCTTGCCTGCCAACCAGAAACACTGATGCCTGGCGGGTGCAGGATTAATGAAGCAGTGCCGCGGGGCTGGACGCAAGAAGAGAACAGTGCGGATGGAGTAAAAGCAGAAGTGGCGAGTGAGGATGGCCTTGGCGCTTCTCTGGTGGAGGTGCTGGCTAGCAGGCGGAAGGACATGGAGCTGGACTCACGATTTCTCAGCTGGAAGGGAGGGGCCATTGCCGCATGCCTCGAGGCCACGCGCGAGCTGTGGATCACCGCTGCTCAGTGGCGCACCCACGGAGAGCGTCACCTGCGTGAACGCGCTGCCTTTTCCTGGTGAGAGAGCCCCCCTTGGCGTTTGCACTGAATGAGTGAATGCAACAAACAAAAGGCCATCCATAAGCGCGTTCTGCGTGGTGTACACCCCAAAGCGTCTTGATTTATTATTATTAAACTATTGTTTGTTATTTACTAGTCGGGGGTGGCGTCGGGGGGGGTGATCACTCATCGGCGTCCCAGTCGACAGGGGTGGCCCGGAAGTCGGTGTCGATGTCACGGCAGTAGGTGATGGCGTAGAGGAGCTTCTCCCGGAGGATGTTGTCGGCAGAGTAGCGAGGCAGCTCCAGCTGGAAGAAGCACGTGTGGGAGATGGGCAGCACCAGGTCGTTGTTCTGCGCACAGGACAGCACCACGAACTTTTGTTGAAAGTCCACCGATGTCAGGGGCAGACGACTACGACCCCAAACGAAGCGCAGGAAGAGCTCCCTTTGTTTGTGCTGCGCACAGCCACCGCGGACACCAGGGTTTCAAGTAAGCTATCCAAACTCGAGACCTCGGCGCAGCAGAGAGAGAGAGAAAGCAAAAGGGTTGAAGAGGAGGCGTACGCTGAAGGATTCGAGAACACGCCACATCATTTGCACGTGCTCGTCCTCGTCCGAGAATCCAGACTGATAGCGGGTGTTCTCACGGAGGAGCTGAATGTCTATCTTGTTCTTTCCGCACACATTCAGCTCCAATTCCTGCCAAGTGAACAATGAGAGCAGCTGGATGGGGATGATCGTTGCCATTCCCTTTCTCATGTTCTCCACTTGCTCTCTGCTCACCCCACCCGAGGCGCTCACATGTGAGAAAGGCCGACTGTAGCCAAGTCAACAACCCAGATGATGTGCACGAACCGGAACTCGTTGAGCCGGACAGCCTCGACCTTGCGTGCGTATTCGAAACGGTCGTCGAAGCGGACAGAGAGCTCACGCCCATTGGGGCACAGATCGAGGAGGGTCTTGCCATCAGCAGCAGGAGTACTCCACGTGTAGTCAAGCGCTTCGAAGGTGATTCGCTCCTCCTCCGTTCCCTCAGTCATGCCTCGCAATTCTTCGAGCTGATTGACACAGTGCTTGTCGATCAGCTCCAGGTCCCGCATACTCAGTTCTGCTCCCACCTGCACGTTTGGTCACCCAGAGGCTCCATCAGGTTAACGTGTCATCTCGCCCCAACTTGGTCTAGAGGATGAGAAACGAAAAGTGCATGCGAGCCGCCAATGGAGGAGGAAGCGCACCAGTTGCTTCCAGACGATGGAGGGAAGATCGAGGTTGAGGATGTGCTTGCCGCGGATGGCAATTCCCATAAGCTTGCCCACGAACGCGTACATCGAGAGATGAAGCGAGTTCAAGGAAAGAGGGTTGGGGATCCACTTGTCCTGGTTCTCTCCAAACCCCTTGGCGTTGGGGCACGGAATAAACAGCGGTACCCATCCCGAGTGGAGGTCAGCGCACATATGCGAAATACAGTCTCGGAACAAGCCGCCTGCCATTGATCACCTCGGGTGAGGAACATCGTGACGAAGAACCCAATCTGACCCACCATCTCCTCTGGAGTAGCGAGCGGAATAGAGAAATGGGGGGGGGGGAAATCATAGTACCGGCATCGCGGCCGCCTTCGCCCTCGTAGGTAACCGAGAACGTCTGGCCGGGCACCCGGAGAACCTCGGGCTTGAGGAAGTGCAGCTGGCGGTAGGCCTGGCCGAACACCGAGCGCGAACCCTCGGGGTCGCCTGAATCACGGGAGAAGGTAAGACGCGTACACACGCACAGCTGGTAACACAGACAGACACGGTACCTTTCTCTTTTGCGCGAAGGGCTCGGGGCCTGTTGATAGTGACGGAAGGTCTGTTGGCACGTGACATGGTGCTGTTGAGGATTTTGTTCCATAGACTCACTTTCGTCGACGGGAAGATGAGCCCTGATCAAATCCACGCACCACAATCACGGTTATGTTTGTGCGTGAGGTGCGTGAGGTGGGTGGGGTGGGGTCACCTGTGAGCTTGCAAATGGAATGGGCAAGGCTCCACGAGAGGTGGGTTTGCGAAAAGTCGACGAGGGGCAGCACCACCGCGAGCTGTCGGTTGAAGAGGCGTACGGCGGTAAAACGCAGGCGGATGTCGTCGAGCGAAAGATTCTGGCCCCGGATGGCAGGGAATCGGTCAAGGTCCTCCTCGGAAACCTCGATAGAATCCAAGTCGACGACGAGCGGATCCTGCTTGCTTTCGTCACACATTCCCACCACGAGCTCCACCACCTGGGTGAGGATCTCTAGTCCCCACCCTCTACTTGCACGCTGCAAGAAGGACTCAAAGTTCTCCACCTGAAGAGCGAAGAGAGAAGAATTTACATGACTCGATCAGCATCACCACCACCACCAGCAGCCCACTATTCCAAAATGAAACGTACGGAGATGAGAGCTGGAGAGGGAACGACAGACAGCAAAGGAGTGAGGCGCTGGGTGCGTAGTTCAGGGAGAACAGGAGCCGAATGGCGGTGGAGAAGCTCGCCCTCCTCAGAGCTCAGGGCGCGCGTGTAGAAACGCATATCACGCACCACGGCCTCACACCCGTCCATTGGTGGTCGCTGATTGGGGGGGGGAGGGGTGAACGTGTGAGCGTTTGTGGGGTCAGCTTTCCCGATGAGGGGCAAAGGAGTGCGGGGAAAGCGGTACCCTGATGACGCCCTCGGGCGGGTGTCCGATGTAGAAGGGATGTGGGTTGGGCTTAGTGAGGCTAGAAAGGCGATGCTCTCCATCCGGAAGGCCATTAATGAGGATGCTCACGCTCCGCTGGCGAGCGTCGCATCGCACCAGAACGTGCGTCCACTCAGCTAGGGGCACCTCAGAGTTGGAGGCAAAGCTTTCACGCCAGTCGTTCTCCGTGCTTACGGTCACTACCACCCGTCGGTCCTCGGAGCCCATCATCACAGCCTGTGTGCTCAAGTGCAAGTAAAGTAAGTTGTGGTCATGAGCATGCTCGCACACCAACCCACGCACAACACCAGAATGGCTGGCAAGTGCAAGTGGCCCGTTCACCATAATGCACACCAAAAGGACTGAGTGCCGTACCTGGCGGGACTGGTCTGAGTCGAGGCCGCGCAGAAGGAGGAGACGCATGTGGCCTGTGTGTTCACGGAGGAGGTAGACCCAGAACACGAGGGACCAGCTGCCCACATCCCCACCACCGCTGCCTAGTCCTGGTCGCGAGAAGCCGACGCCACATCCCAATTCCGTCGCCTCAGGACCCACGAGTCGGTGAAAGCTCCTGTTGAGCTCGACCAGCCTAGACATCCAACGGGGTATCGGTGAGCTCGAACGGACTTGCCACGTGTTGGGTGTATGTACAAACATAAATGATGCGGAGGAACTCACGTACCGATAGGCATCGGCGAGAAGCCGACTAGAGAAGCGGCCGTTGCGCTTGAGGAGACTTTGTACTTGATCGGCCACTGACACAACGGTGCCGAACCACGAGGGCTCTGCCTTGATCACAAGCTGTTCTCCCGACCCGATTGTCCTGTAACCGCCACGACGCGCAACCATGGTTGGCCCACACACGCACACATACATACACACAAAGAAAGAGAGAGAGAGAGAGGGAGGGAGGGGGAGATAGAGGTGGGGAAGGGAAGGTACTTTTGCCAGGCGTGCTCAAGGACGGCGCCCGTAGCCTGATCGACAATTTCGTACCAGATCTTGAGGCGGCGGTTGGACGGCACGATGGGAGCAGCTCCCGCAGAAGAGGAAGATAGGGAAGAAGCCAAGGAGCCGCCTCCGCTTGCCAAGATTGGCGAGCTCGACACAGGAGGGGACGCCGTGGAGACCGATGAAGAATAAGAAAAGAGGAGACCCATTCCTCTGGCCGGCGCTGGGAGCTCCCCGGCACTCGACGACGAAACTGGGCGAGCAGGGATGTCGATGGGCATCTGCTGGGCAGTTACTCCCGGAGCTCCGAGAACGGTAGTACCTGAGGTCGCCTCGCCGGCCGCGAGATGTCCAGGAGAGCGCGCAGGAGAGTCTTGTGGGGAAGAGTGGACTGGTGTAGGCATCGGAGTCGGCGTGGGCGAGGATTCCACCGACGAGGCAGACATTCCCGTGCTTGATGCCAGCAGAGAAGGATCCGGTACGAGGGGGCTCGCAGCAGGAACTCCAGGAGCAAGCTGAGCGGAGGGTGGAGCGATGGTGGGCGTGAGAGAGGGCGAGACTGAGTAGGAGGAAGCAGATGAGTAGGAGGCAGCAGAGGCGTTCGATTGCAGGACGAGGAAGGGGAGGACGGTCTGGTGGTTAGGAGGTAGCCAGAGGTACTGGCCCCCACCCACACGGTCCACCCAATCTTGCAGCTCACGCGTGACGTCGCGGCACGATCGTCGCTTGGCCAGATTGCCGTAGATGGCCTTCTTTATCCGCAGTGACACCTTGCCCACCTCTTCGAGCTCCATCGCTGCGTGTCCCCCGTGAGATCGAGAAGCGGACTCCGCTTGAGCTGTCTTTGAGTCGTCTTGTTCCTTTTCTTTGCCCTTTCCTTTGTCGTTGCTGCTGCTGGTGGTGGTGGTGGTGTCCACAATCGCGGCAGTGTCGCGCTCGGTGCTGCGGTGTATCTCATCCCCTACAAGCCGGGCCACCGCAACCAGTTCAACGAGACTCTGCAAGTGGGCAGAGTGCAGCAAGCGGCTATCGGTGACCTCCTTGGAGTAGATCGCATCCATCTTCTTTCGTAGGCCCAGCACCTGGTGGAGGTTCAGAAAATGGAGAGGGGGGGGGGGTGAGCAGAGCTCGACATGTCAGGAGGTGACTCCAACTCTAAGCAGGCAATTCAGATCGTTCTACTCTCCGCACTCCAGGACTTGTTCTGCAGAAAAGAACTGCAGAGACGAGGAAGGATGGAGAGGCGGCACCTTTTGAAGGAGGACTCTGCGGGAGGCCTCAGAAGAGGCATTGATCTCGCGGAGCACACGAAGCAGGAGTTGGATACCCCGTCCCTTGGCAGACCGCTTGGCAGCTCGGATATACCACACCAGCGCATCGTAAAGATCCACGAGGTAGACATTCTTCACGAACGACGGACCCTCCTCCAGCAGCAGTTCCAAGAACCAATAGCCTGCACGCACCACACAAGACACAGGCCATGCGCTTGGTCATTATGGTGATGTCGGCGTCACGGAGCGTTCACTGAGGGTGGCTCACATACCGAGCTCGAAGTTGAGGCCCTGGAGAGCCTGATGATCGTTGAGGCGCCACTCGAGGGGAGCCACCGTGAACTTGAAACCCCAAAAAGTAGCTACGGGTCCTGTCGTGAAGCGGAAGTACACCGTGTCACCGTTGACAATGAGCGGCTGGAACTGGTTGCCCCCCATCTTGCCCCGGTAGATCGCTATCGGGTCTTGATACTGGTCATCCCTGAGAAGAGAAGACAACGCCGTGAAAGAATGCGATGTGGAGGATAGGCCACGTATGCATGACCCGACCCACACAAAGAACGTGTAGTAAGTTAGTTTGACACGCTCGAAGGTCTGCTCCATAACAAAAAGGGCATCCGAATGCGGAGAGGCGCACCGGTAGAAGGCGACGCGCGAGAGCATGTCGGTGTTGACATGGCAGCGCGGATCGAAGCGGACGACCAAGCGGGAGGCACCATTGATGTGGAACGCCTTGCGGTAGTCCTGGTTGTTCTCATAAGGATGCGCGCTCTCCTCCATGATCGCTGGAGGGGGGATCGAGACGGCCTGTGAACACGCACAAAGAGCGATCAAACGAAGCGGCAGTAAGTAAGGTTTGCGGAAGAGGGAGGGAGGGAGCGGGGGGGAGGGGTAAAAAAGGCGCAAGGGTGCGCACCTGCACAAAGTGAAGGATGCACTCCTCGGTGACGAGCTTTGTTAGGGAAGACACTGAGATTGCGGAGGAGGTCGATGATGGTGGCTCCACAGTAGGCCTGTCACACTCACTGGCATCGCTAGCCGTAGCCGGCTTGGCCTTGTTGTAGGCTGGCAGGACGAGGGGAGGAACCTCAGCGGTAGAAGGGAAAAGACCCTCCTCTCCGTGCAATAGGTCGGCCAGCTTAGCTCGGAAGGAGGCGAGGACGTCCAACTCTCCCACCCACCCACCTGGGGGACAATCCACGCGGATTGAGATGATTGGGTCAGCCATCTCGCACGTCGAGCAAGCCTTGAGACAGGCACCAGAAGAGAAGGTTGTTTGTGTCTTCGAAGTCACAAATACTTACCGGAAGTGGTGTTCTTGGCCTTGGAGGCCAGATGCTCGGCAGAGGCAAGCTTGAGGAGGTCGATGAGGTAACGGGGCCCGCCCAGCAGCGAGAGATCCAACGCCGTCCACGAGGAGATGAGCGAGAGCACGCAACGGCGTACTTGCAGAATAAGCAGAGCGTTGGAGATCTCCACGAGATTGTGCTTCAGTCTGTGCGCAATGAATTGCAAGTGTTAACAGCACACAATCGACTTGATCTCAGCGCGAATAGAAGAATAGGGAAGGGGTGTTGGTGGTGTACATGGCAAGCCAGGCCGCAGACTTGGTGGGTGCCTTGGGCGAGGGTTTAATTTTGGCCGACGACGAGACGAGGTCCATGCACGGATCCGGATACATCCCCTGCTCAGTTGGTGGGCGTGGGGAGAGTCATCGGTCAAGCCCGTCAACAACCATCAGCCAGATAACCAACTTGTGCCCTTTGTGGGTGGAGAGAAGCAAACCTCTGGCTTCTCAAGATCGTAGAAGTAGAACCAGAAGTAGTGTCGACTAGCTGTCTCGGGGTTGGAAAGCCGCAGCAGCACGCGCAGCGTGTCGATGTCGGTGTCTACCATAGATGCACGACGAAAGCGTGAGAAGGACGAGAACGAGAAGGGAGAAGAGAGAGAGAGAAACAATGCATGCCGCAACAGGTCGGCAATGGATAGCCGTGTTGTCGAGCGCGCGGGGAAGGGAAGGGGCGAGTACCCGCGACGACGCCGATACGGCCAAGGGTGTGCATGATGTGCGCGTACTTCTCGATAGAGTTGGGGGACACGCGTAGTTGAATGCCCGGCACGATGTCCTCGAACTTCATGCCTTCCACTATGCGCTCCCGGCGCTCCACTTGCACGGGTGTATCCGCCCCCAGTTCGTCGTCGAGGAAGCGACTGGCGTCTCGGTTATAGTCTTCCGAATACGAGCCCTCGTCTTCCTCGTCACCTTCTCCGTTTTCGTCATCTTCCTCCCATTCCTCTTCCTCCTGGCCAAGCGCCTCTTCATCGGCGTCCTCCTCATGTTCAGTGCTGCGCGATTCGCTTCGCGTCCTCTGCACCCACCCATGCCCAGCTCTGTCAGTACAGCAAGGAGATCTTTTGGAAGGTACTTTACCTCATTCTCTCCCTGCGCATCGAGAAGGACTTTCATCTCCCGCTCCTCCTGCTCACGCTTGCTGACGGCGATAGTATCCTTGGCCCACCGGTCAAGTTCCTGGTAGCCCCGCTCCAGCAACCAATTGGCGGCATAGGTGATGTCGTCTCGGCTTCGCTCTAGCGCCACCTGAGAAGTTGAGCCGACAAGTGAGCGAGCGTAGTCAATCCAAAGAGGAAGCAATCCAATGGAGAGTTGACAAAGTTCGGAGAGGAAAGGGGGGGGGGGATACCACACACAGCTCGAGAGGGAACACGCCCATCATCATCATGAGCTCCTCTGCTTGCGTGCGGCGCTTGATTTCCTGAATAGTCATGACCTTGGCCTTGCTCTCCATGTGCTCCATGCCTTCGAGATAGCCCTCAGGCAAGGTGCTCACGAACTCAAACAGGAAGGGTTCCTGCCCGAAGTTGGCCTGCACCTTGACCCCGCTCGTCTTGATCCATACCACTGGATAGAACCGTCCGCTGCAGGAGCATCGCACAGTGTAAACCCCCCCCCCCATCAATCCACACCGGTTAGTGGGAGAAACGAGCGTGACCGAGATACGCGTGTATCACGAACAGAAGAGACAAACGGACGGTCCCCGGTTGCAGCAAGAAGAGTTAACGCGGGGCCGGGCGATGTCGATGGGGAAGGAATCAGGTACCTCACGTTGGAGAAAGCACTGCCGAGGTATTGTCCGTTGAGGGTGTAGTAGAGGCTCTTGCCTCGGATGTCCCAGCCACATCCTACCACGTCGCCCACGTTGAACGTCGGGCCGTAACCGCGCGAATCGACACCCGACACGCGCAGATTGCCTACATTGTGCAAGGCTCGTCCTCTCGATCCCTATCCAAGCGTGATGACATGTCAGGCTGTTAACTTCATGACGAAATCACCTCCGTCGACACATGGGATAACCGCAAAGAGCAGAAGGAGGGAGACGGCACCACATAGGCGTAGCTGTTGTGTTCACCCGGGGCACCCTGGAGGGGGATGCCCTCCCGGTAGAGGCCGACGCCGACATTAAGTCCCTTGGGGCTCACTTCCTTCTCCGCCTTTTGCTTCTGCTTCCGGCCTTCGACAGTCGCCGGCACTCGTCCGTTGATCTCCGTACCAAGTTCTGGCTGGTCACCGAGGCTCGACGACGGCAACTCACCACCAGCTGCTGGGTCGGCAAAAGGCAATACGGGTGCCTCCTCAGCACCTGAGTCGCCTTTTACTGGTGCCTGGGTGTGGTCGTCGGGGGTCTCGATTTCATCATCGCTCTCGTCGGCAATGAGCTGTGCCTCAATGCTGCCCTTGAACGACTCGTCCCGAAGGAAGCGAACCTCAAAGTAGAACGCGGGAAGTGAGTTGGGGATGGCGAAGTTCGCACGCGCTAGTCCCACGCTCTCCAGCACGCTCGTCGGGTTGGTTCGCCCTACGAGCATGCGCATCTGCCCTCCAATAAAGCCGACTGCTCGCGCGGAGCTCCGATCAAACGCGGACGGTAGATTCACTGGCTGACCCTGAGAGCACACACGCCCGTGCACACACAAGAGTGAGACACACACCATCTACCCGGGTAGCGGACAAATGTACGGAGAATTCACTACCTTGAACGGATTGTGCTCCAGGAGCTCAGCCTGAGAGAGTTGTTGAGGACCGACTTCTTCACGGTCCATGCCCACACCGTGCTGGTAGAGCAGTTCCAAGAGGCGATCCTGCCGAGTTTCAAGCTGCTCGAGGCTCTTGAATTCCTCGAGCTCGGTCGGGCGGACTGCGATCGATAGCAGCGTCGACAAGCCTCCCTGCTCGGCCACCAACACAGCATTCGCTGTTTCCAACACACCCGCCACCGAACAGTCAACCACGCGGTACGCTTATAACGGGATTAACAGTACGCGAAGGGGACGAACCAGGGTGAGTCATCAGCTTGCATAGGGCCTTGGTAGCACGGGAGCGCAGCTGATAGAACAGAATGTCTTCCTCAGCGTAGGCCAGCAAATCTTCTTCCTCCCCCTCCTCCTCCTCTTTGCTTGTGCTTCCCCGATCTTCAGCTTCTGTTACGCTAGGTGCCTTGCATTTGTCCGTTGTTGTGATCACCGACGCATTCGGCATGGCGTCTGCTGGTCTCGGGCTGCCGCATGCTTGGCAGAACTGACATGCGTTCACATGCGTACGATGAGATGCGGAAGCGACCAACGCCATTGCACAGGGGAGAGTACCAGCTCGGAAATCTCATTGATGAGAGTGCACACTTCGCACGTCCATTCGGATGGTAACGCAGCGACTGCAGCGGCTGCAGCGGCCCTCCGCTTCCGCTCCTCTTCGTCCTCTTGCTCTTTTCGTTCTCGTGCTTCACGCTCTTGGCGTTCTCTTCGCTCACGCTCTGCATGCTCCTTTTGTGCTTTTATCCTCTGGCGCTCTTCATCGCGCTTATCAGATACCTCGGCAAAGATGATCAACGCATCCAGCAGATCCTGGAAAGCAATAGAGTTGAAGGGAAGGTCGGGTTCGGGGAGTTGATTGTGAGCAAAACAAAAGACATGTCATTAGGTGTAGGCCTCCAGTAAGAGGGCAGAGAGGAAGGGGGATGATGCTAGATGGGTGGGTGGGTGGATGGGTGGGTGGATGGGTTACCTTGGTGAGGGGCAAGCGATCGGGGTTGAGTTGGTACTCGGGGTGGGCCCGGATTTTGCCTGGATAGACGTCAATGACTTTGTCGGGGCTCGAGTCAAGAATGAGCTTGGCCTGCGACGACCGCCGATCGAAGAAAACCAGCGTGCCCAGCTCCCTGGTGGAGATCACCTCAATACGGCCACCCACGCGGAGGCCTTCAACGCAGCCGCCCAGCAGGCAGAGGGCAGCGAGAGCGTGGTAGACAGGGTGGGGGCGGCGGTAGAAAGCTGGGACCAGAGTAAAGCGCTGAGCTTCAACAAGACTTGGAAGGGCGAGGAGGGCGCGGTGGGCTGCGGCTGTGATGAGAGTCGACCAGTGTAGAGAGGCGCTTCCCTCGGTGAGCGAGCGGAGGAGCATGAGGATCTCTTCACTCTCCATGAACGCCACCTGTCCGTCGCGGAAGTTGTGTGCAAAGGACGCCGTGTGCGATGCCGTCAGTCGATGGCGCAGCGTCCCCGTCTTTTCGCCCGCATCGAGAAAGAGACGCTGGCCGAGCAGCTCGAAGAAGTGCTGCACTAAGGGGTTCGTCTTTTCGCTGGTCAGCTGTGCACCTTCCTCTTTCTCGTCGTTCTCATGGGAGGCGAAGTCAAGGGGCATGAGATCTCCATCGCCGGCCCCCACAAAGTCGAGGAGCTCTGGTGATTGGTCGAACAGGGAGGGCTCCACCAGCGGAAGAATACGTCGAAGCATCCGTAGCGCAAGCCTCTGCAACTCAGGCGTCCCTGTAGCCAGCAGCAGTATAAGGACAACAGGCGACACGCGCATTGGAACATTTGGAAGGAGGCCTGCCGCGGGGAGGAGGGATGTACCAGCAAAATGTACAAAGAGGAGCAGGCGCAGGATGCGGGGAGTGGCCAGGAACGCATCGTTGATCGAGCTTTGTGTGATGGTGTGGAAGAGCACCAACTGTGCGTAGCAAAACTTCTCTTCCTTGTGGTAGGCTACCGTGTCTGGCGTGATGTCCCCTTCCTCAGAGGCACCTGCACATGTCACCCACCATCACCACAGGAGGATTATTCAAATTGAATCATTTGCGGCGTTGATAAATGATCACACACACACAGAGAGAGAGAGAGAGCAAAGAGGAAGGCAAACCAATGTTACTGGAGGACATGACGCGGCCTAGGTCCTGCCGCTTCTGATGCAAGAAGTTGGTGGACTTCTCGAGATCTTGAACAATTGTTTCCAGCAGGTACTGCTGAGCAGCCGTGCGATTGGTCAGGGCGGCAGAAGGTTCGACGACGCGAGAGTCCCCTGTGAGGCACTGAATTGCGAGAAACCGGAAGGCCAATCGTCCCAGCACCCGGAGTCGGCGTCTTGCCTTGTTCTCACTGCTCCCTGACATTGTCATGAGCCCATGGCATATATCCTGCATGAAAGATATATCACCGGTCAATACACACAGACAACCGGCAGAGCGCGTGCGCGGTCACGTCACATCACACGCAGTACCAGTATGTTGGTCGCGGAGAGGAAGTGATGATCTTCACGCTTGAAGTTGAGGCACCAAAAGTTGAGGACATGACCACACGTGATCATGTCTGCAGGCGTAGGTGCCGCGAGCATCGAGGTAAGCCACTGATAGAGCGAGTTGAAGCTGTCCTGCAATTGGCCTCTCGCTCTTTGTCCGCTGCCGCTAATATTGCTCAGGTAATGACTACGCCTCCCTGGATCACACGGACAAACAACCGTCAGCGCACATGCTTTTGGGTGACAGAGAAAGGGGGGGTGAGCTGCAAATGCCTTGCACAAATCCGCTGGCCTGGGCGACATCCGCTGCCGGAGGAACAACGTCTTGAATCGATCTGAGGCAACGACCACAAACAGTACCACGTCGTTTAGATTACAGACCATCGCAGCGCGTGAGAAGGGGAAAGGAGCAAGTACTGCCAGGCGCATACAGCTATGCGTAGGATGTCCTGCTTGGCGGAGAGCAGAGAAAGAGAGCGGACAAGATCCTGGATCGTTTCCAGCGCTCTCGCCCGTCCATGCGCCCTCTTCTCCCTTCGTAACAGGACAGTGAGGGGAGACGTTTCAGGCGCGTGCTTCGCATAGTCTAGGAACGCACACACAACAACCACCACAACCATTGTCGAACACACAGTGGGCTGGTGTGTTAGCAGGGTAGAAGATGGATTCAAAGCATGAGAGGGAGCAGCGTGCCTGTTATGGCGGAGAGCAGAGCAGTGAAGGCAGCCGGATCATGGTGGGTGAAAGCAGGGCAAACGCGAAGAAGGACACGAAGCTTGCTCACCAGCGTATCACGAAAGTACTCGTACGTGGTGCGATCGACCATCCGTTCCTTCTCCGGTGCCGGTGCCACCTTCTCACTCGCAATGGCACTCTCCTCGGGAGCACTCGTGGAGGAAGATGAGGATTGAGAGCCGACAGCGATTTTCTCCTGCTCCTCCTTGAGCTTCTCGCTGATTTCGTTGGCAATGCGTTGCTTCTCTTGGACAACCCACTTGCGCAGGCTTTTAGCTTCCCTCCACACTGCGTCCAGCAACTTCTCTTCAGCGTCCGTCCTCTCCTGCAAGAAAAAAAAAGTAAGGTGGTTGTTTTCAGCATGCCCTGGAGAAAGAAGAGGAGCGAAAGCGAGGTGTACCTGCTTCTTGGCGACGTCAACGAGGCGAAGGTGGCGCAGCGCGGCGGCAACAAACCAGCGCATTGCCTCATCGATGACTTCTCCTCCGAATCGGTCAAACACATCTGGTAGTGCCCGGTTCTTCTGTACGAACAGCTGGCGGTACGCTGCGCTCTCCGCGCTCGGCTGTTCGATCACGCCTTCAAAGAGCCACGCCAGTTCTTCATCTCTCTTAGCGATCTCAGCTTCCTCCTTGGCATCATCCTTGGATCGCTTCGAGCCCAGCTGCGCAAGGTCGTCCGCCAAGTCGTGGTCAGACCAAGTGAGGAGACCACCTTCGAACAGGTGAGAATCCAGCCACTTGGAAAGGGCCGTCTCAGTCTTGCCGAGGGCAGGACCCACAAGGAGGTGCTTGACACATCTGCCCACCAGCGACGACACCGTGCGCTCCAGGTCCCACATCGGTACAAGCGAGCTCTCCAAGGTCACACCTGTCACTATGCAGCGGTAGCCCCAGTAGCTGTCGAGTACAAGTTGTTTCAGACGAGATGCACAGAAAGAGCCAGAAGGAAGCATCAGAGAGATAAGTATATCCATGGGTGGTGGTGATGATAAAGATAATGATATGGCGTTGCGTTGCGTTACTGTGAGGGGCGGGGATCTGACGCGTACGTGTTAAAAGGGTCGGAAGTGAAGTGGAAGCAGACCGTATCGCCAGCCACGATGATGGGGACGCGAGGCCACGCGTTGGGAGGGCCAGTGAAGGCAGTGAAAATGGGCTGCTGCTTGCCTGGCCGCCTGTACAACTGCAGGAAGTCTCTATCCTTTTCCTACGAGTGCACTCGAGCGAGACCACATGAACACGAGCGCGATTGCGATGAGGCCGCGTTCAACAACGGCGCATGGGCTGCCGCAGCGTACCAGATTGCATCGCTCGTCGAAAGTAACACAGAGATGGGTGGCGCCAGGAATGCGCACGATCTTCTCCTCGTCGGTGTTGGGATAGTAGTTGTGCGGTGTTTCCACTTTCTTCCTGTCCACGGTCTTAAAGAGCAGTTTGGCGTTCTCTCGCTCATGATAGCCGAGCTCCATGCTCGATACCTCGTCCGCCCTCGCGTTGATGGCATCTGCGCCAGGTCCGTCCGGAGGATACAATTCGCACGATCCCGTTAGTGACCGAGACAGACGCACGAACTTGGCGAGGCAGCCGCATGCGCCTACACACGTACCCAGAGATTTAAGAAGGGGTACGAGAAGGGGAAGCAGAGAGGAAGCCAAGCGCTGATGAAGCTGAGCACTGGCGGCGAGAGTGTCGTCAAGGAAGAGGCACAACGCAGTCGCAAGAGGTCGCAGGACACGAAAAACGACTCCCTGCATGAGGGAATCCCTGACCCTCTCGTCCAGCTGGGACTTCGACGAGATCGTCTCGTCTTGACGCCGCTCCGTTGTCGCTGACCCTGCTGGACGGTTCTGATTGTTCTGGTTGTCCGACAGCGAAGCCTTGCCATCTTCGTCCATGTCGACATCGTCTCGCACAAGCTTCGTGAGCTCGCTTTTCTTCTGCTCCTCATCGAGTCGCTCCCGTTCTTGCTCCTTCTCCTCTTGGAGGAGGAGAACAAGACGTGCGTTGACATCGAACGCGGTGTCGAGGAGGCGAGTAGCATGGCCAACTACCTGACGCGCGTAGAAGAGCAAGTTTCGCATGCGCATCTGAGCCTCTTTCTCTGCCTTCGCCCGCACTGCACGAGTCGCTTCCTGCTGGGCAAGCCTGAGCTGCTGGTACTGCGAAAGCGCCACTTCCTTCATCAGGTCCCTTTGCAAAACCTGCACCATGCGCAACGCTGGCCTGTAGGTACGTGTCGTGCATTCGCCCCGAGAGGAAATAAACAGACGGACGGACGGACGGACAGATTGGAGGAACGGGGTCAGAACGTGCTCCAACACACCACGAAAAGGTCAGCAGCAAAGCGAATTAGATGGGCACGTGCCGTGGCTCCGACAACGCTTGTTGCGATGATGTGGTGCGGGAATCAATGTCCTGTTTGCCGCCGCCGTGCTGTTCTTCGGCCTCGTCCGCGAAGGCACGCTTTCCGACGGCAGCGGGGATGAGGTCGGTCATGTTCTGTTCCTCGACCTCGAAAAGGTAGGCCAGCAAGTAACAAAGCAGACTGTCGTCGAACTCCCTGACCTCTTTGACTCTAAAGTAGCCCGCGCGACACACAATCAGGGTGAGGAATGAGCGTAAGGAGGGAAAGCTGGCTGGCTGCAAAGTTTTGGCGAGGTGATACGTACTCGGTAGGCCATCCATCGCTTTCACCTTCAGAAGAGGTGTCGGCAACACTGCCGCTGACCTGCTCGGACCCTGGTGCGGGTCGACTCCAATCAAAGTCGTTGTCGTGACACTCCCTGCACAGCAACTGCTCGCCCGAGGGTAGCTCGCCAAGGCTGGCCAGCACTCTCTCCAGAAGGGGTTCGTCTCGTGTGCCCTGGCCATGGCGAGAGATAGAGAGTTAGCCGTCGCAATGAATAAGAGATGAGTGGCACGGAGAGCAGGTGTGGTGGCACCTGGAAGAGGCTCCACACAAAGGCCTCTTTGTCGGTTCTCTTGGGCTTGGCGGCAGCATCTGTAGCCTGCAGGCGCTCTTCCTCGAGGCGGTGAAGGTCTTCCTTGTTCTCGAGAACACCGGCTTGCTCACTTGCCTCCAGCTCCTCCACCTCCATTGCCACTTCCTCGAGTATGAGCCCGCTGAGCGTACCAAGCTCAGCAGGAGAACTGCTCTCGAATGAGGCTTGGTCGGGTGTGCCAAGCGGACTTTGTGCTACGCCGTCGTTCATCGGCGACGATCCAGGAAGGCCGGGCGAGGTGGCAGATTGAGTGACCGAAGCTGGAAATGTCTCCTGCGGCTCGCCCTATAGCGCGGTCGCCACACGCAGCGAAGAAGAAGAAGAAGAAGACGACGAAGATGGCAAAGAGAGTCAGCCTCTCTCGCCAGCGCATCTTCGAATGAAAAGGGGGATCCCCACTACTGCCGCAAGTTGGGAGCAGCACCGTTTCAGCGGTTTGTGCCGTGTTGGCGGCTGCTCGCTGGGCCTGCCGCTGCCTGAGTCGTTGCCGCAAGATTGAGGTGAGATCCACTCGGCTCGAGCTGGCGGGGGCAATGGACGGCTCGAGCTCAGCGGCAGGTGGTGCAGGCGGCACTGGTATGCGCTTGCGATACTGTGAAAAAAGGCACGCACGCACGCACAAGAGGAAGCCAGCAGGTGAGAGGGAGGTGGGACCGGCAAGGGCATCGCTTCAGACCACCGCCGCTACCACCACCACCACCACCACCAAAAGGTGTGCACACGAGCCCAGCTAGCACACACGCGACGTCCAGAGAGGGGAGAGCGTGCACGTACGTGCTGCCGCTGGTCGGCACGGATCAGTGCGAGGTAGTAGTGCCTGAGAAGGAGCATGCGCTTGTCCAGAATGGAGGAGAAGGCATTGTGAGGAGTCTGGGTGAGGTGCTCGACCTCCTTCTTCAGCCACCGCATCTCCTTCTCCTGGAAGTCAGGGTTGTGCGTGACCGCGAGGGAGAGCATGAGGTTGAGGCCCTTGTCGTAGCTCTTGAGGCGTTTCTGGAGCTGCTGGTCCTCTTCCCTGTAGACGTGGGTGCAGCTCTCCAGTTCGTGGAGGTACTGCTTGGCCACAAACACATCGTCGAAAAGGCTCTCCTCGGTCACCTGGGGCTGCTGCTGCTGCTGCTGCCGGTACCACTGGTTGTCCCTGGCCAGCAGAGCACGCAGCTCGTTGGCCGAGAAGTGCTCCTGCTGCTGCTGCCGTGACTGCTCGCTCCCCATCTCTTCTTGTTCTTCTTCTTGGTTCTTCTTGTTCTTGTTCTTGTCGCGATTGACTAGTCTCCCTTTCTGTTCTCCTCACCCAGGCGCTTGCCTCGCGAGGATGTGCGCTCGAGGGGGGGGGGAGCCGATGCACCCACGCAACCACTACTCGTCTAGGAGGTGGTGATGTGATGTGATGCGCTGGTGATGTCGTGCTGCTGCTACTGATGAGGCAGTACGCGGTCCCTCTACACGTGTTCACACACAAGGAAGATGCAAAAAGCACAGCACCCACCCCAGCAGCAGCACCTGTCTGCTGCTCTCTTCGCTCTCTCGGCTTGTCCCCCCCCCCGCGGTGGTGCAGCTTTTCACCAAAGTGATGCTGCACGCTTTGCGCACGAATTAGACAGTGGTTTCCGTAACCAAGAAAATGTATTATTATAATATTTTCCCGTTTCTGTTCTTATTGTTGTTCTTTTGTTTGTTTATTTATTTTAATGGAGGAGGGGGACCACCACAACGTTGACGACGACTTCTTTGGGGACGAGGACGGCAGTGGTGGCGACGATGACGTGGCCTATCACAGGGCCATGGGGGAGCGAAACTACAACCGCCTCCATGCCATCCACGCCACGGTATTATTTATTTATTTATTTATTTATTGCATGGGCTCCCGCCCCGCGGCAGGCCCACCGCGAGCGCGCTGACCAGAGAGCGGGGGGGGGGCAGGCGGGGTTCCGCGAGGGGGTGGGAGAAGCGTCGGAGGACGAGGTGGTGCAGGCCGGCTTCAACGCGGGGTTCCGGGAGGGAGCTGCGGTCGCCTTCAGAAGATCACTCCAGCGCGCGCTGTTCACGTGCGTGAGCCCTGCCGTGCCCCTTGCCTCTTGTGCGTGCGTGCGTGAGTGGCCACTCACCACCACCCGCTTTGCGCCCAGCGCAGTGCGGTGATTGCGGCCCACGGGGACGCTGAGGCGGTGGCCGCGGTCAAGGATGACGCTGAGGCTGCCCTACGGCTGTGGGAACGACGGGTACCGCCACCGAGGGGGAGGGAGTCACTAGCATCCCCCCCTCTCAATCATCACCACCACCACCCTCTCGTGTATTGGGCAGGTATGGCGGCGGCGGGGGCTGACACATGCACGCGTGGCCTGTCGTGTGATTGCCCCCCCCCCCCC
>CDFA01025619.1:0-11115 GCA_000826305.1 Acanthamoeba healyi | reverse complement strand
GATGGGATTGTGTGTGTGTGTGTGGGGGGGTGCAGCCGATCGCCGAAGCGGGCCTGTGCGAGGAACAGGCGAGAGTCGAGGAGGAGCTCATGCCGCGGCTGCTGCGAGCTGCGGGCCTGCCTGACCAACTGTGCGATTCGACACAGCTGACGGCCCACAACCCCTTCGCCCTGAACGGTCCCTGAGAGGGAGGAGGAGGAGGTGCGATAAGCGGACACCCTGTTGTGGTTGATTTCTACTCCCGCCTCCCGCCACCCAGGCAGCAGCAGCAGCAGCAGCAGCAATAGTCTCATCAGCTCAGTGCGTATATTATCAGCGCCGTAACAGAGCGCAAGTACGCTTAGCCGCCACACGAGCAGCCAGCCATCGAAAAGGGCTCCGCGGGCGAGAAGAAGCCGCGGGGCACACACGTCACGACACGCCGAGCAGTTTCTTGTAGTATTCGTAGGCGGTGAAGGTGAGGGAAGCGGCCGGCATTAAATACATCAATCGCGGGCCTGGTGATGATGCGCCAGCGTTATATCAGACCGAGCAGTAGCAGCAGCAACGACATGCGCACATATGCACCACATACACCTCGATCCGTTAGAACGATGCCGAAAGCGCTGCTGGGACGTGCGTACCCAAGCCACGCGTAAGCCCTCGAGGACCTTCCTCCTGTAGAATGACCCGGAAGGTGGACAATATGCCCTTGTAGCGCTCCCTCTCCTGTTCGCGTGGTGGGTGGGTGGAGCATGGCCATCAGCAGAAAGCATGCAGGCAAGAGGGTCGGCACCTCGGGAGGAAGAGTGGCAAGGGTCTGCAGGCGGGTCTTGACGACGTCGAACGGAATGGTGCAGGTTGCCGCACAGCCTCCTGCGAGGGCACCTGCAAGCAGATGGTTGTAGGCATGCTCTCCATTCTGCACGATACAGAGAGAGAGAGAGAGAGTCAATCTTACGACAACGCAAACTTGGTCATCATGCACACCGGTGATTGAGGTGGTCTTGGCGGATGCACATGTGCAGTGGCGCACGAGTGAAGGAAAAAAAAAGCATGGCCCTTCCTTGTGATCTTGTGGTGTGCGCACAGGCACTAAAGGGAGGGACGAACGCACTTTCATGTACAACACCTGAGCCTGTTTGGATAGCTCGTATGTGAGGAAGTAAACCATCGCAAACGGCACGTCTCGCAATGCGGCAATGGCGTAGCCTGCCACCGCCGTCACCACAGAACGATTGTGAGCGGTTTAATAAGAGGAGCCATGGTGCAAGAAGTGTAACTACCTGCCCAGAGTCCCCGTATGCCCTCCGTTTTGATGAGCAGCCGCAACGCTGCGAAAGTCCCTAAGCCCTACGATGGGACAAATATACATACACGTGTTAACAGAGCGACGATGAGGAGCACAAACAACCACAACCACAACAACAACCTTATACTGAGAGCGTAGGAGGCTGCCCTGCACCTGCAGCCGTTGCCGCAGAATGTCAAATGGCGTCCGACAGGCGGTTCCCAGCAGGCGTGCAAGGCCACCTGTGAGATCCCGCAGGCACCGTTCTCTGTTGAGAGGGGCGGCCAGTGCCGGCATGCTCAGACGAAACAGGATCAGTGGTACCAGCGACGAGAGGCACGGCCGGGTGCTTGAATATAAAGTTGTTCTGATTGGTTCGATCGCCCGTGGTGTACATCTTGAGGAGCGCCTTGAACTGCTCGTAGAACATAAAGGAAATGGCTGCCGCAGGCGTAATGTACCTGTGTGCATCGTCCACCACGGCCATGTTGGAAAAGACGGACAAGCACGATGGGAAGGGAACAATGAACAGAAGGTGCGTACATGAGGCGTGGTGGAAGACCCTTGAAGAGGCCCCACACACCCTCCTCCTTGACGATGGTCACTAGCGCATGCCGCGCACCGTCATATCTGGATCGGGATCATACCGGGGTGAGTGCAGCAGAAACAGCACCCCCATGCAAAGCGGATTGAGCAGGGAGACCGCGACAGAGCGCGCAGTTGCCCACTGGACAGGAGAGCAAGTGGCACGTACTGACGAACGGATTTGAATCGACCCTGGAACTGGAGCCTCGTCTTGATGGTGTCTGCACGTGGCGTGAAAAAAACGCCAATGGTCAGAGTCAGCCCGAAGTGGCGTGACACCAGCAGCCCCCCCCACTCCACCCCCGCTCACTCACACAGCGTGCGCGCAGGCAGGAGGCCCATCATACCCGTAACTAAATAAAATATATTTAATATATTTAATAAAAAAGAATAAAAAGGACCATGGGGTGTACCGATGGGCGACATGAGCACTGCCGCGGTCACTCGGGCAGAGGCACCCGCCGCAAAGTAGCGCCCGAGAAGGCGCCAATCGGCATGCCCCCCCACCACAAGCCTCTCCCTATCTGTTGTGCGCACCACCCCCCAGACCCGGATGAGAACTTACGAAAATAACGGAATTACATAAATAGATACAAATATAAAAAAATAATTATATAATCATAATATTATGATTTAACATGTACTTTCGCAATAGAGAGTAAGTTCTCCGTGTGAGGTGCGTACCTCTGTTCATCGATGGCGGTGTGTGCTCGCGACGAGTTTGAATCACGCAGGGAAATGGGGCAGGAAAAAGAAGGAGAAATGAGGAGGTATCCTAGGGGGTCAGGATACCACCTCCCCCCCACGTGCGCGAACGAAATCGATCCCTGGCCTCGAGGGACACCAGACCTGCCCCCCTTCCGCATGTACCTACCTCCTACACCACCACCCCTACTCTCCACTGCAAGCTCTCGTAGTGGTGGGCAATACATATATCCCCCCCCCATAAATAACTCACACACATCATCTGCTCCCCCCAACCGACTTCTTGGCTGCAGCCGCTGGTGGGGAGCATGGCCACCGCACCACCGAGGCGTCTTCCACCCAGCCCCACCACCGCCGCCACTGCGAAGGCGGGCAGCAGCGACAAGCACATAGATGGTGGTGGTGTTGGTGGCAGCGCCATCACGAAGCCGCTGCCTCGGCCACCGGCGCGGCGGGAAGACACCAAGCAGCAGCAGCTGGTACACCAGCAGCAGCTGCCGCTCCGCCGCACCAGCGACAATGCGGCGACGCCGTCGACCTTTGCTCCTCTGCGGGTGTCGGCCAGCTCACCTCAGCTTTTTGACGCGGCAGCAGCTGAACAGCAGCTGCAGCAGCAGGCTGGCGAACCCAGCTCGTGGGCAGCCAGCAGGCGGCAGCCTGTCCTCCGCTGTTCGCTGAGCTCTTCTTCCGTTGCCGACATCCCGATCTGGACGCGTCCCGCTGGCGCAGTGGCTGATGATGGCGACGAGGAGAAACAACGACGGATCAAGGGCCAGCGCAGCGTTTCCGGGATGCCTAGTGTGCCGCCACGACGCAGCCACACAGTGGTGGGTGGCACCACTATCGCCTTGGGCGCCAGCAACAGGCTGCTCCCGCGTCCCGAGCCGGCGGGCATCACCAGTTCTCGTCCTTCGGTTGCCACTCATCTGGGCGCGTTCTCTAGCCCGCCCGCTTCCTCCTCTTCCTCCGTTCGACCTGTCTCGCCTCGCCACTCCCTGGCCGCTCCGCTGACCCGTTCCTCCACCGCGCTGCCCATGGTCCACCACCACCATCACCACCACCACCACCACGAAAGTGAAGAGGCGGCGGCGGAGGCAGGCACTGCTGTACGTACAGTCCCTTCCCTGCACGCACATTGGAAAGACATGCGTGTGCACATGATTCGCTCACTCCCATTTGTGCTGGCCACCTGGTTATCTGTTCGCTTGGCATGCCGCATGCAGCCCGCGCGGCGAGTTAACAAACCCGCACCCCCTCCTAAGCCCTTGCGCACCCCAGATCACACCGCCAGAGGAGGAGAAGAAGAAGGAGGTACCTACGCCGATCAATGCGCGCACAATTAACTGCTGCTCCACTGCTAGAGTTCTAAACTAGTGGGCATTCCCTTCCCCGCAACCAGCTGCATACCCAGAGGGCAAGCGAGCGCCTGTCGACCCCTGGGCGTGTGCTTTGGATGACGGCAGTGGCGGGGCTGGAAACAGCTGCATCTCGTATTCCGGAACAGTGCTCACGTCGAAACAAGCGGTGGATCTGCCTCTGGTCGAGGCGGCACGAGTGTCGACGATGCAGCCAGAGCTTTGCGAGATTGATAATGGAACCGCAACAGAGTCAGCTGCGATGGGCATTGTTGGGGCCGACTCATCTGTGGCGTCGGCATATGCAACTGGCGTCGTGGCCGGAACGGAAAACGAGCAAGGAGGGACGACGCACGATCTTCGGCCGGAGGAGGATGATGATGTGTACAGCAGGGAGGATGGATCGTTCAGGCGCGCAGACGGCACCTACGGCCACTGGGGCACGGACGGCAACTACTACGTGGGCTTTTGGGGTGACGACGGCCAGTATCACGAGGGCTACCGAGACGGTGACAACGTCTATTGGGAGGGTACGCGCCCAGCCACCGCTGGCCTCCCGATTGATCTCACCGAGGTGGACGCAACGCGTGGCAGGATATTGGACGGACGACGGGCAGTGGGTGGACCTATCAGTCGCTTCCCCCAGCAGCACCTCGTTGAGTTCGTCGTACTCATCCATTCTCAACATCGCCGAAGCTCAACTGGACAGCCCCACCGCAGTGATGCCGGTCGTCCTGGAACCCAAGGCACACGACCTTCACACCTCGCTTAAGTCTGCCTTTATGTCGCGCAACAGCTCATTAAGGCGCACGAATACGCATGCACGCTCGTGAGCAGGAGCACGACGACGGTTTGACGGAAGAGGAGAAGGCTGAGGCCAAGCGAGTGAAGATGCAAAAACACGTAATGGACGAGATTCTTGCCACGGAACGAGACTACGTGAAGGACCTCACCTTTGTCGTCGAGGTACATCCACTCCGTCGCCATCCCCCTTGGCCCAGGGCATGCTGGCCATACATACACACATACATCGTGCGTAGTGATTCATCGTTTGTGTTTGTTTTGCTGCAAAAATCTCCATTTACCAGCGATTCCAGCGACCCATGATTAAGCTGGCCATCATCGACGCCACTCAAAGCAGCAGCCTCTTTTCCAACCTGCACCTCATCAAAGGTGCGTGCGCCCCTTGATCCTATTCCGCCCCCGCAGACGCTCAAACGAACGAGGGAACAGACCAGACCAAACCATCACACACACACACACCCCTCCTCTGTTTTTCCTGTCTCTCCCTCCCTCCCTCCCTCCCTTCTCTTTTTTTATCTCTTTCTCTTGAGTGGGGTGGGGAGGAGAAACACCTGACGCAAGAGCGCAGGAGTCAACGAGTCCTTGCTCGCGGCTCTTGAGAAGCACGACGCCGGCCAATCCAGCATGGACATCGGCTCCATCTTCTCCGAAATCGTTCGAAGCCCTCCCGGTGCCTGGCGCCTTTGTTTGGAGGAGGACATTCCATGTCCTCCCCTGCTGCTGGCTTCTCACACTCAATGTGTGTTCGTATGCCCTGTTCCAACACAGGCGCCCTATCTCAAGATTTACTCGATGTACATCAACAACATCGACAAGCAGGAGCGCCTCTACAACCACCTCTACAAGACGCAGAGCAACTTCCGGGTTCTGTGCGACTCCGTCCGTGCGCTGCCTGAGAGTAAGCACCTCGACCTTCCCGCATACCTCGCCAAGGTACCACCTGTCCAACTCTCGCGTGTGACACCCCCCCCCCTTGGTGGTGGTCATGCAAATGGCTGAGCGGGATCTGATGTGATGCGGTCTTGGTTCTCTCAGCCAATGCAGCGCATCTGTAAATACCCGCTTTTGTTCCGCGAGCTGGTGCGGTTCACTCCTCCCACAGCACCCGAGCACAGACAACTCGAAGAGGTGCCGCCCCCCACTTCACGCGCCACCACTTCTCGCGACGCCATCTGACGCGGTTGGTGAACTATTCATGCACGGGCATGGCTGTGCGCCCAGGTTTGCACAGCAGTCGCGGCGGTGGCGCAGCACATCAACGAAATGAAGGCCAAAGCCGAGAGCCAACAGAAGCTCGCGCAGCTCCTTTCCCGGCTTGATGGAGTAATCATGTCCTTCTTCCTGTGAACGCTGCGCTCTGCCCCCCCCCCCATAGTGGCTGTAGTTCCATTGGCGGCACGGTAAGTGTTGGCTAACTCTTGAGGCTGCGGTGGTTTGTTGCCATCACAGTCGACGTTGATGCTCGTGACAGCAACGCGGCGGTACCTGCAGGAGGGATCCTTCATTGTACAGTATTACGAGGGCGCACCTACCAAGAAGGGCTATCTCTTCCTCTTCTCAGACGCCATGCTCCTGGGCTCCCCCGCAGGAGGCCTCTCCTCCAAGATCAAGCCCAAGAGATTTCTCCTCCTCGGTACACGCTCACTCGGCACGTTTGTCCACGCGTCCTGCATCCCACCACTCACACCTGGATATTCTTGATTGGGGGGGGGCATGCCTCCAAAGATGATTTGATTGAAGTGGTCGACGTGCCCGATAGCGAGCACCACGTCTTTGAGATCGGTACACATTCTCGCCCTCCCCTCCCTCCCTCCCTCCGTTTCCGCTCAGTGCCCGCCTACGCAACGTGCACGTCTCACGAACTCGACACACCAGTCGACCGAAACCCACGGGTGCCGGATGTGGCGCGAGTGTGGGCCGAGAGCAAGGAGCAAAAGGAGAAGTGGATGCAAAGCATCCGCAAGGTGCTCGCACGCCCCCAAGGCGCTGAATCCAAAGCTCTTCAGAATCTGCGTCCAGCTGTTGCCGTACGCGTTCGCACACACCCCACTTGGCGCCTGACAATAGACACGCGTGTCTCACTTATCTCCTTCCTATGGTCCATCGGTGGTGGTGGGCAGGCCTCGCAGCAGGGACGTCAGAGGGCGACAACACAAGCGGTCTCGCCGCACAAGGAGGAGAAAGGAGAACGGGGAAGCGGAAAGAAGAAGTCATTCATATCTGGCCTCGACTGGAGCGGGAAGAACAAGCGCTTGACCTCACAAGCGAACCCCGCGCCGGCCATCCCTCCTCCGCCCATGGACTCCACCATCCCACCCCCGCTCACCGCGACTGGTGGAGTACCTCTCTCGCTGGCTTCTTTCCCATTCCCTCCTCTTCAGCCCCGCTCGCGCCAAGTTGCCCTCTCGGCCTCTTCGCCTGGCATCACCACCCGCGCAACCTCCCCACCGCACCACCAGTACCCGCTGCTCGTTCCCCACCGCCCACCACCGAGGCCGCCCTCATCTCCCCAGCACACTGCCGCTACCACGTCTCTTCCGGCGCCCACCTCACTGGCCACCTCGACCATGGGCGAGTCGGTGGTGTTGCCGGGCGGCCTGCTCATGAGCGAACTCAGCTCCAAGCTGGGCAACAAACGAGGCTCCGCTCCCTTGGCGTGAGAACAAACAAGCAGCAACGTGGCTGTTCCAAACCTAAAGACAACATGGTGGTGTTATCCAAAGATCTGGGGCCGGCTCGATGATCATGCACACCTCGATCAATTTTGTTTAGTCGTGTTGGGCAGCGCCGGCAGCGAACTTAGTCGGTGTTGCTGCTGGTCGTTTGGGGGATGAGGGCTCTTCTTCCTCGATTCCATTCGAGGCGGGCGGGTTATTGTCGGCGATGGTGAGGGCACCACCACCTTCTTCGGAGAGGTCGATGTCGTCCATCTCCCGTTCGTCTCGAGCCATAGCGGGAGGAACTGAGGGCGACGCGTGGGCCGGTGAAGGGACGGACGACGCTGACAGAGATGACGAAGACGAGAGAGAGCGAATGAAGGAAGAGGGAAGGAGCGACGATGAAGAGAGAAGAGACGACGAAGAGGCGGGCAGTGGTGAGGTGGCTGGCGAAGAGGGAGGAACGGGGGAGGATCGAGTGGCCAACGGGAAGTTGCGCAGAGTTGACAGTTGTTCGTGAGGAGCCCGCCATGGCCGCACATGCGATCGGGAGGAGAGCAGGGCTGCGGACTGAGGGAGGGAGGAGAACGAAGGAGTAGACACAAAGAGCGAAGACGTCGATGAAGCCAGGGAGGAGGCGCATGTAGAGGGCGGCGACGTGGGAGCTGGTATGGAGGACAGGGGCGCGGTGATGCTCTCCAGCGACTTGCATTCGGCATCAACCCCGAGGATGGTCTCCACGACGGCTGCTGCCAGCATGAGGGCGGCAGCCGCCACATAACCGTAGAAAATGTTCTCGGCCCGGCCTGTCTCCAACAGCCACCCGAACAGCAAGGGAGCCACCACGCCACCGAGCCCCGTCCCTGCAGGGTTGGGGTGCACAGGGCGTGCCGTTACGCTCTCAGCTCAGACCGCCAGGCGCTTGGGAAGGGGAGAGGGGGGCGTCCAGCATCACACGTGCGTCGTACCGGCAGAGTAGAAGAACGAAATGGCGAGGGCTCGGACTTCGATGGGGAAGATCTCGCTCACCGTCAGGTAGGCAGCACTGGCGGCAGGTGACGAAAAGTAGAAGACGATGGACCACAGCACCGCCTGCGCAAAGGCACCGATCATTCCACCCGCGAACAACCACCCTGGATCATCGTCATCGATCAGCTACGATCCACCAAAACCTCGCACCAGCGATAGCAGTGTGGGGGGGGAAGGAAACAAACCTGTTATGACGAGGAGGACGGCAGACACGGTGTAGGTGAGGGCGATCATCTTGCGGCGGCCGATGGTGTCGAAGAGGGGGCCAAGGGTGATGGGGCCCAGGAAATTGCCGATGGCGAACGGCACCAGGTAGAGCCCCACCTTCTCGCTGGCGACTCCGTAGAATTCTGCATTCACCCCCCACACCCACACATGCACACGACACGTCGTTGGTGGTGAATCGCTGCCGTCGCGTATAAAAGAACGTGGCCTGTGTGGTAGTACCGACGAGGATGATGGCATAGGAGAAGAAGATGGCGTTATAGAAGAAAGCCTGGGCCACCATGAGGGTAAGGCCGAGCGCAGTACGCCGGGGATACTGTAGGAATATAGCCCCCAGGACCTCTCGCAGAGGTGTGTGATTGCGTGGGACAATCGAGATGACGTCCGCCCCTTCCTCCCCTCCCTCTTCGTCCGCCGCGTCATACTCATTGGAAGACACGTTGTAGTCACTTCATCGCACGTGTAACATTTCACGACGCCAATTAGCCATCATGCTGATAGATAGAGAGACCCGCCAACGATGGGAATGCGTACCCGCTACTGGTGTGGACGGGCAAGGGACCATGAGAAGGGTAACGAGAGGAGAAAGTGGCAGGGAGGTGGACGCGGAAGGTTTCGTTCCAGCGTGCTGATTTGGACTCTATACTGCTCACCACGAGCTCGGCCTCTTCCATGCGTCCTGCACACGGCGCGGAGATCGCCGTGATCGTCAGCTTCCCTTTGTCAACGCGGCAAGCGGACGAGGAAGCCGGCGTKTACCTCGAGTCATGAGCCAACGCGGACTTTCGGGAAGGGMCAAACGAAGAAGAACGATCACCACCCCAAGCAATGCCCCGAGCCCTGTGAATTGCCCACCGGTCAGSWCRKCACGTGATGGCGGGCGCAAGCCTCGGCGCGAAGGGCGCAATACCGAACATGAACCTCCAGCCGAAGTCGGCTGAGCCCAGGAAATGGGGATCCAAAATGAGCAGCGAGATCGCCGCCGCAATGGCCGCCCCTAATTCGAATCGATCCGTGCCACCATGGTGTTGTCAGCGAGAGGTTCACACGTTCAACGCGCGCTAGCTCTCGCGTGAGAAAGAGCTCACGCACCGAACCAATAGGAACCATTGACGGCGAGGTCCACTCTGCCACGCACCTTGGCCGGGATGAGTTCGTCGATTGCCGAATTCATGGCGCTGTACTCCCCGCCTGGCGAACACAGATGCATCAGTCAAGTAGGCGCAGCGAGAGAACGCGTTGAGCTGGGAAGGGTGAGCAGCACCTAACCCGGCGCCGGTGATGAAACGCATTGCAGCGAAGCCGTAGAACTCCCAGCAAAACGCACTGAGACCCGTCGCCACCGAGTATATACTGCGCAGAAGGGAGGAATGACCATACCGCACGCGAAAGCCGATAGAGAGATGGAGGTGGAGATGGAGAAACTCGAAAGAGGAGGCTCTCGTACATGGGGGTGGCGATGTACAGTTTCTTCCGTCCATACCGATCGCACAGGTATCCAAACACCACCGAACCCAATATGGCTCCTGCTCCGGACGCCACAATCGGTTTGAGATCGTGGTAGGTCCTCCCCGGAGCCTAGCTGTCTGCCCGAGGACGTGGGTGCGAAGCTGAACTTCATGCGTACCAAAGAGGGAAATGGAGACGGTGAGGCCCACCTGGAAGTCCGTCAGCCCAAGAGTGTCCTCTCGCTTGAGATGCGCGCTCAGCACAGACACCACCTCATGAGCGACCACCGCGAACCGTAACGCGTTAGCTAAACGACTACCACACCGTGTGACGGCTGGGCAACTACGAGCAGAAGAGTGCGTGGTGTACGGTGACTTCGAGGCCATCGAGCATCCACGTGATGCCCAGCGATACCACGAGGAACCAGTGGTACACGCTGAACGGCAGCTTGTCCAGCCTGCAGAGGCAAGATGGTACGGCGGAGGGCATAATCAGCATGCAAGCCAGCAAGCAAGAGAAGACTGCGCAACTACGTGCGAGAGGCGTGCGGCAGGAGGTTGATACCGAGAGGGCAGGTCGGTGTGAATGATGCTCTGAGCGAATCCGGCCTTCCGATCGTCTGTCACCTCCTCCATGGCCTGTGTGCGTGATGTGTGATGTGTGTCAGCACTGCCCTTCTACGCATCTGACTGATCACCCACCACCACCGGCAGCACCGGTGGAGCGTGTGTGTACAAAAACACATGTTGAAGCCAGTGTACCTCCATTGCTGCTGCTGTCACCGAAGGTGGGGCGAGCCTGCCCTTGTGGTGGTGCCCCTCGTGGAGGGACGGAATTGCGGTGCCGGTACCTCCACCACCACCACGCGGCGGCAGCGGCGCAGAGGCCAGTGGCGGGGCTGAGTCCATGGAGTTGTAGTAGCGCCAGCCCTGGCGCCTCATGGCCCCTCCCTCTTCCACTCCTCTATGAGAAACACGCTGCTGCTGTTGGTGCTGCTGCACTCGATGATGTTGGTTGGGTGGTTGGGGGCGGGGGG
>CDFA01025618.1:56682-93491 GCA_000826305.1 Acanthamoeba healyi | reverse complement strand
CTCTTCCCCGCATCGTTCTTTCGCACCAAGCCCAGCGAGGAGGGCAAGGACCCCGTCATGCGCGAGCTTCACAACGTGTTCCGCGAGTGGGGCGACCTGCTCAAGAAGCTCTACCTGGTACGGTGTGAGGTGCTCGCGTTGGTTGTTTGGTGGCATCAGCGGCAGCTCACCACGACCTCACCTGTGACCAGAGCCGCAAGTACCAAGAGTTCAACGTCCTCTCGGAGCGTCTCAAGACCCTCTTCTCGTGGAACAAAGCACTCGCCTCGCCACACACTCCTCCTGTACGCCCCATCCGCCCAGGCGTTCCCAGGTTCTGCATTGGCATGCGAGCTGACCTGTGCTATTACAGGACGCGTTAGCCAAGATGAAGTCCAAGGTGATGGCCAGCATCGAGGAGGGACGCCAGTTGATGGGGCTTGACCTGTTCGTGCGCACTGCCGCCGGGGAAGTCGCAACCGAGAAGAACTGCAGCATCATCGAGCTCTACCGTAAGGTGTGTGTGCGCTTCAGCCTGTGCTGTTTGTGGAAGTGCTGACGCCTTGGTACATATGATCAGCACCAAGAGCTCGATCGACGCGTGCTGTCCAGCGTCGTGCCGAGGCTGCTCAAGAAGGAGAGTCGCTTTTCGCAAGGAGGATCGCTCGTCGATCAGGACATTGAGTTCATGCTCCCGCTTCATCACATCATGCTCCAGATGGTGGTGTTCCAATGCAAGGTACCCCGCGCTCCGCTTTAGCTGCATTTGACAACAAGCACTTCGCCTTCATAGACATGCGTATCGCACGCTCACTCACACAACTCTCGCCTTGCCACAGGTCAGCGAACCTACAGAGCTTCGATTTTCGGTCTACAATGCACACACCAAGACGTTCATCTCGGAAGAGTACCCCGTCATGTTGACCGTTCATGGAATGCCGGCCGAGATTGGCAGGATCAACAACCTCAAGACCGTCTTCACGGTACCTCTCCATTCAGTATCGAGCCTGCCTGATGACGTTGTTGGCTACAGCTCTCTACTCTATCCCTAACACACTGGATCACAGGACATTGACGACAAGGAGTTGGCCGAAGGCAAGCTGCATCTGGTGTGCTATCTGATTCGTATGGGACAGATGCACGTGGATAAGGTCAGCAAGGGCACCAACAAGTTCAGAAGGCCATACGCCTGTGCAGTGATGAAGCTCACAGCCGCTCGCATACTCGATGAAGCCTCCAGAGGCTTGGTCAAACTCAAGTACGTCACACGTCTTTCTCGCTCCATGCTCGATTACAGTGCGGCATGTGAGTCTTACTCTTGTCTGCTTGCACTTTTCATCAGCTTGAAGGACTTGAACGAGGTCTACGGCTCGAAAGACCCAACGGGTAAGCTGGTCGAGCAGAGGATGGTGATCTACAACACGCCACAGGAAAGCAGCTTCCCCGACATACATGAACGTGCGTTCCACCCTGTTGTCGTCCTTCAGACTGTCACATCGATGATAGCTCATGTCGGGCTTGGCTTTCGCTTTCAGTGATCATGAGAAACTCGAACAGTGTGATGGAGGTGCCACGATCGCTGGGTATCACGATCGGCCTTAAGTTGCTGTTGGGCGAATACCCCAGCCTGCTTCAGCGAGTGCCTCACCTCCAGGAGATCAGTACGTACACACTGTCGTGATGTCGTTCGTGTCTGACCTTGCCACCGTGCAGCCGTTTCGCAGCGTATGAGCGTACAGCCTGCACACCACAGGAACGACTTCTACCTCACAATCGACTCGGGCGAGCTCACGCAGGACCGCAAGCGCGCGGCCAAGAACGTGGAAGTCACCATCACGGTTCGTGACACCAAAGGCAACGACGTTCAGGTACCGCACGACGCTTGCCACGCGTGACACTCTCCTGTCAGCTAGTCCTGCTAACACGTCTCTTCCGCGCGCGTGGTTAGGGCGTATTGATACCGGGGGCGGGGGAGGCTCCCGTGGGGGAGTGGAAGAGCGTAGTCTACTACCACAACAACACACCGAGATGGAACGAAACGTTGAAGCTGGACATACCTCCGCACAAGTTCCGCGATTACCATCTCTACTTCAGTACGCAACTGCCTCCGCTTCCTTGCGTGACCTTCACTCCTATCTTTGTTATGACGATCATCACACAACCACCAACGCTTCTCTGCTCGTCTTCCAGCGCTGCGACACTGCACAACGAGCGGCAAGTCCAATGCGCAGAAGGTGGGAGGGGCGTACACGTTCCTGCGACTCACCGACTTTGCGGGCTCGATCCACAGAGACGGCCAGCACAGCCTCAACACCTACAAACCACAAAAGGCCGACGATCTCGCCTACTACCTGCGCGGTACGCACCTACGGTGCTCCCTGCCCAGGAGCGCGGTGGGTAGCCATGTGAGGGGAGATCGACGATTCCCTTGTTCACCTCACCGTTGGCTGTGTGTGTCGCACAGACCCTCAGAAGGTCGTGCAGCGAAAGGGCGAGTTCCTGAAGATCCGCACGTTGCTGTGTTCGACTTACTTGACTCAGCACCGTACGTCATCCTCCTTCTCCTGTTCCCGCTGCCTTTTTTCCTCACTCCTGCGGTGCTGACGTACAACGGTTGGTTGGTTGCTCTCGACCCTCATCGGCAGCTGGGCTGATGGACCTATTGAACTGGAAAACGCACAACCGCAATGAGCTACCTGAGATCCTCAAGCGTATCACCTTCGTCGAGCGACCGGAGATGATGAAGGTAACCGTCACGCGCAGTGCAACGCAATTTGACATGGAGTCGAGGTGACCCAACCCTTAATGCGTGTCGCGTGTGTATGTGCTGCGTTGACAGTTCTTGCGCCCCACGATCGAGGCCATGTTTCACATGTTCCACGCTCATGCCGACGACGAGAATCTTCACACGCTGGTGTACGACGCACTCATTTGCGTGCTGGGGATGTTCGCCGAGGATCGAATGCTCCTCTTTGTGAACTTCCCACCGACAATCAACACGATGATCCAGAGCTATGAGCAATACGTACGCGTCAGATCCTGATTAACTTGCCCTGCAACATTCATCAGACTAGCTCTGATCCTTCTGCGTGTCATAGGATCCCGCTACAGCTGCGCCGGAGGAGAAGGAGCGGGTCGAGGTCTTCGCACACGTGCACCTCTACCTCGTCCCTTGCGTCCAGCGCTCTATCAAGAAGAGCGAACAACCGGGATTCAACATCACACCCACACTAAAGGTTCGAGGGATAGTGTCAGGCGAGCGTGATAACTGGTTGCGCGATGCTGACGTTGACGCTGCTCTGGTCATCGCATCAGGCGCTGGAGTACACAATGAAGTTCATCATCGTGTCTCGAATGCTGCACACCAAGCACTTTGTGGTCAAGGACGACACGTTCAAGCTCGACATGATGAGCTTCTTCGACAGCTTCACCGGGCTCATGAAGTGCAACTCGCCTCACCTCATCGGAGCACAGACGCTCGCTCTCAAAGTGCGTCATCCTCGCTGCGAGTCACTCGCAGTGTACCATGGCGCTAGGCCTCACCAAACATCCGCGTCTCGTGTTGCAGAACGTGGTGCTATGGTTTCAGGGTCTGCTGTTGCTGTTCTCGGAGATGGAGATGGCCAGCGTCGTGCTCATGATCATCAAGACGCTATCGCACAGCGACAAGAAGCAACTCAACCAAGCCAGGCTCGCCGTTCTCAAGGAGATCGTCAGCTCGCAGTTCTTCACTGGACATCGTACGCCGCGTCGTTCTGCACACAGGCGTCTCTTTGTGCGTGTGACTCACTTGTGTGGCACCGCACCAGATGCCCGGTACATCCTCATACCAGCGGTGATGGAGCAACTGCATCTCTTTATGGCGAGCAGCAAGAGCGCCAACGAGGTGATAAACATCGTGTGCTGGATAATCGACGTCATCGACGGCGTCGAGGTAGCCTCTTACCTCCACTACATCCCCTTCCTTTCTGTGCTCATGCTCATGCGATCTGACGCGTCATGTGTGTTTGTAGTATGTGGATGTGATCAAGCACCTGCTGGCGCTTCTGGAGGATCTGCTGAGCGTGTATGAATCGGTCGAGAAGGAGAACCTCAAGATGAACGCTGCGGTCTGCGTGCTGGCGATCTTCCATCTCGTGGACCAGACTGCATTCAACGCCTACCTCGATAGCATGACCCCGCACAGCAGGGAGGTACAACGCTTCTTCCTCTCTGTGTTGTTGTTGTGGCTGAGCAAGCGGGCTAATGGGGGTCGTACGACCATCAGACATTGCTTGAGAGGGTAGTCACCGCGCTGAACCAGCTGATCGTGCACCCAAACGTCATCCCGTTCACGTGGTTCGGCGTCACCATGTTCCAGTATGCAACTACCTCCAAGTTCATCGCCATGGCCTGCGAGCGTCTCAGGGTTCCTCAGGTACCTTACATTAGATACCTTGATACAACTGGACACCTTGGTAGTTCAACGCGAGTTGGCTGACCACGCGGGTCTCTCTCTTGTGCGTGATATAGCACGCGGAGGGAACCCAAGCGCGAAGCCAGCTCACGATTGTGTCCAGGCGTCGCACAAGAAGAACCGTCAATGTCTCGCGGAGCGTGACTCAAGTGGCCGCTCAGCCTGCCATCGGTACGCGCGCTCCTCAACAGCTCCAGCTGGCTTGTCGCCCACTGCTCACAAGAAGCCGCCCGCAGCCGCCTGCAACAACAGATTCGACGAGGTGGAACCCGAGTTCGTGCCGTGGGTGAAGCTGTTCCAGCTGATGATCGCCTTCGTGACGTCCCGCGTGGTCGAGGTGGAGAAGTACTCCGTAGCCAAGGCCCAGATCGTGCGAGAGGGGCACGTCTCTCTTCTTATGCACATACACTTGTGGCGCAATGCAGAGTGGAGCTTTCTGATCTCTGCGACGTCGTCGTTCACGTAGGCACGGAGACTTGAGGCCAGTGGTGTGCAACTACTTGCGCGAGACGTGGGCTGCTCTAGGCCAACATCAGATCCACGTCATCCCCGCTCTCGTAGGCCCAGTCCTTGAGCTTCTAACGGTTCTCTGCTCCTTGCAATGCCTTGTGCTCAAGATCAAGATCACCCTGACACTCTGCTGTTGCTCATTGCTTCACACAGGTGGCGAACAAGGAGCTCAACGAAACGGGCATGAACCTCTACTTCAGCATGCTCCAGCGCGAGTTTGAGCACTACAAGTCGTTCAAGCGGGTCGAGAGACAAACGATCGGCTCGCTTGACAAGATCGTGAACGAGTACGACGAGCAGTACCAACAGAACGTGCTGCAGGTCTTCCTCTCCTCGCTCCGGCAGCACTTCCATACTGCGCCGGAGATGATGGACGTCGCCGACAAGTTCATGGCCGACATGAAGACGGTACGACAGCCACAGTGTCGCATCTTCCATCACGGCTGACCCGTGGCTAACCGCATGACCACCTGCAGCTGATCAGTCTCTTCACGTCCCTGCGCACGCTGCCGCTTGGACCCGAGTACGACGACGAAAGGACGCTTGCTACATTGAAGCTCATGGAGTACCTCTACTCCACTGGCCGCATGGAGCAGTACAGCGAGTACGTGTCACGCCCGCACGCTGGTTGGATCGGAGTCAAATCCGTAAGCCCCTGGACACTCAACGCGTGTTTCATCTGTAGATACGCGTATCAGCTGCACGAGCGATACATGAGCGTGAACAACTTCATCGAAGCCGGCTTCACGTTGCTGCTCCAGACCCAACTGTTGGACTGGTCCGACACCATCGTCCCAGCCGTCCCTTTCCGCAACCTTCTCCGGGAGACCGCCTACGAGCGAAAAGTGCGACCACCTTGTCGTTTGCGATCAGCCCCAAGTGAAGAGGTTAACCTGTCTGTGCTTTCTCTCTCTTTCTTTCTCTTCTCTTGATCCATGCAGGAGGCGCTCTACAAGGAGGCCATTGATCTCTTCTCACGCGGCAAGTACTGGGAGAAGGCCATCGAGCTCCTTGAGGAGTTGCGCCATCAGTATCAGCACGTGACCTGCGAGTTCGTGCTGCTGGCCAACATCCTGGTGCGCGCTTCCTCTACAGTCGTCTCTCTTTCTTTCAGCTCTCCGCTGACGTGACTGCGTCACATACAATGCAGCAATCGGAGGCAGACTTATATCGGTTGATTGTGACGGGAGAGCGTTTCTATGCGGAGTACTTCCACGTTGGATACTACGGCATGGGCTTCCCTCCTGACATGCAGGTATGGCTGACCGCTCTATCCCACTCAGCCAACGCTTCCTTCCGTGCAATTGTGAGTGAGAGAGCCCGAGATCTAATCCGCTCGCGTACGCACCTTCCTGACCGAGAACAGAACCAACAGTTCGTGCATCGAGGGGTCGAGTTCCAGCGTCGGGACGCGTTTGAGGTGCTGATCTCCAAGCGGTGGCCGAATGCGGTGATCATGAACACCACCGAACCGCCGGGGGCCGAGATCAGGAACTCCCCAGGCCAGCGTACGTTGCCGGCCTTGTATGTCTACATGCTAGGTGTACATGCCCTGTTGAGCGAGCACCTCACTCACGAACGCTCACGTGATCGTAGACCTGCAAATCTTTGCGATCAAGATGGCGTCAGCAGAAGAGGCGCGAGGAGAGCGTACGCGCCTGCAGATCGCACAGAGCAACACCCGCCGCTACAAGTCATACGAGAGCGTCGGCGCCTTCCTCTACGCCCGCCCCGAGGACCGACGAAAGAGCAAGCACGACAACGAGTTTGCGGTACACTCCCCCCTCAGTCGTGGAATCATCGGAGCGTTACAGCCACTCACACGCACGTGTGGCGATGATGTAGAACCTGTGGATCGTGAACTACTACTTCACCACGGAGGAGGCCTTCCCGAGCATGGTGCGGAGGTCCAAGATTGTGGCGCAGGCCACCTCCGAGCTGTCGCCCATCGACAACGCCATCATCAACATCGTCGACAAGAACATAGAGCTGGAGAAGATGATCGAGACCTTCTCCATGCCCGACACTACGCCCAACGTGTCGCCCTTCACCATGGTCCTCAAGGGTACCACCCTCTCCTTGCGCCACAGCTTCCTCCGCGCGCACTCACCGACGCTCTACCTTGGACGCGTGTGTGCCGTGTGCTGAAGGCGTGATCGACGCTGCTGTCAACGGCGGCGTCGCGAGGTACGAGGACGCGTTCCTCCACTCCCGGTATGTGGACGAACACCCGCAGCACAAGGATAAGGTCGACCTCCTCCGCCAAGTGCTCGAGCGTCAGGTGGCCGTGCTGGACACCGGACTCAAGGTGCATCAGATGGTCGTTCCGCCGGAGATGGCCGACCTCCAGAGCCAGCTCGAGAGTGCGTCATCATTCCCGAGCTCACTCGGTTTGCCTCGCGCTAGCTCACCTCACACGTCTCTTGATGGCAGTCGGGTTGATGAAGCTCAAGATCCGAAGCCTCAACCAGATCCACATGCTGTGCTTGGAGAACGATGCCTTGGCCAGCAGCAACGCCACGTCTGTGACCACCTCTGGCCAGACGTGGTCCTCTCAGACGAGGCTCCCTGCTCCACACACCTCCGTCACCGCCACGTCGCCGCGCCTGGGTGCAATGCGTGGTGCACCACCGCCGGTGGTCGTATCCCCGAGCAAGCCTGGTCTGCTTGGCCTCGAGAAGTCGCTGCATTGAGTTGTTGGGTGTGTTGCTCCTTATCAACATCGTCTTCTCTCGTTTCCTTCTCTCCTCTTTCTTTGTTACGTCCTCCGTATGTACATCCACTTCGGGCGGAAGCGAGGGACAATCAAGGAAGCTTAGCGTCCTCCATTGCCCACAGGCACGCTGTTGCTGCTGCCGTCGTTCTGTTGCTTCCTGGTCTCCTCGTCGTTTTCGTGCTGTTGCTTCTCGACCTCCTTGCCCTTGCCGTCCTCCTCCTGATGTTCATCGTCCACGATGCTGAACTTGATGGTGAATGTCTCCTGCTGCTGGCCCGAATCCGGATCGCCACCAGCGTCCCCGGTTGTCGGTGCGCGAGCTCCTTCCATAGTCTTCAACTCCACCTCCTTGCTCGCGCTTGGTTCGTCGCTCTTCTTGGCCGTCGTTGCCAGCACCACCGACTCCTTCACTCGATGGAGCCAGCCCGACGTCGACGTCGACCAGCTGCTCTGAGCACTGCCGTTACCGGTCTCTACCGGCGCATCGCTCGTCGGCTCGGGCGACCCCGCCCGACCGAACCACCTCTTCTTGGTCTCTCCCACAGCAGTCGCGGCGGCGGGCGACGCCCCTGGCGCAGTTGCAGTTTCGTTCTTAGCGAGCGCTCCTTTGACCCGAGTCAGCCATCCCGATGTAGCCGTTGGCGTCGGCGTCGGCGTTGGCGTCGGCGTTGGCGTCGGTGCCGTGGCCATCGGAGCGAGAGCGGGAGTGGTTATGACCTCCTCGTAAGGAGCACGCTCGCTGGTGGGCGGTGATGTCTTGAGCGTCAGTGCCTGCTTCCACTGGCTCCACAACCCCTTGTCGCTCTTCGCGGTGCTCTCGCCGTCCTCTGCTCCTGCTGCTCTCTCGTTGGGTTTGTCCGAGGCCTTGGCCTTGTCGAGCATGGCCTTAAACTTGTCGAGCATCCCAACAACCTCGCGTTCTTCCTCAACATCCTCGCCGCTGACTTCCGTGGCCTGCTCCGCTTTCCTCTCACGCTCCTCGGCCATCCGCTTCTTCCTCCCCTCGAGGAAGCTGGTGAAGCCTTTCATCGCCGACTGCAGTGAATACTGCTGCGCGTCCTGCTATGCTCATACAAACGGTGAGGAGTGCGTGAGTCTGCAAGAACTTCATATTCTAAACCGTGGCTCAGCTCACCTGTTCGTCGTCCTCCTGAGTCGGAAGATTGGTGGTGCTCCTTCGTCCAACAAACGCCAAATCGGGAGCGAAGCTGCAGACGTGCCGCACGGTGAGCGCAACTCGATCGGCGATGACAAGGGTGTAGAAACGTACCTGTTTCTGATCTCCTTGAGGAGCATGACCTTGGTGAAGTGCACGTATTCACCCATTATCGGCGTGAGCCTGCGTGCCAAGGTAAGGTTAGTGAGGGCCGAAGAGAGGAGCTATGACAACTCGCACCATCCTTTCCAACTGATGTCGGACACGAAGGTAACGATGGACGCGCCCGCGAGGCCTGAGGATTGGGCCAGGGGCGAGCGGAACGCCGAGGACGGAAAGATGGAGCTCATGGGTTCGACCAAGAAGCCACAACCATTGGTTTCCATGCGTATCACGTTGGGCTCAGGCTCCAACTTGTCGTAGTCGACACTCCTGCACAAGGCACCACGTGAAGAGTGAGTGAGCGAACAGTTAGTTCAGAGGTGGTCAAAGAGGGAAGTAGACAGACAGATGCACTTACCTGAGATAGAGAACGTAAGAGTCGCGCTCCTGTATGCCCCACGACTTGAACACCACCATATCGCGCTCCTTCTCGGCTGACAGCGCAAACGCAGAGGTGAGCCAGCAGTACAACATATGCCAATGAAGCTGGGGCCTCTACCTCGTTTCGACATGTTGACGGCTTGAGCGAAAGAGGAGATGGAGGGGAAGAACTTCCTGACGTGCATGTGCACGATCTCGTTCTTCTGGTCGAGCCTGTCCAGAACTTGAACCTTACTGAGCGTTCGGTCCCACTTTGGCCACCTGTCCGCTTTGTTGATCGTGTCGAACACGCTCTTGGCCGTAGCGTCTGAACGTGACATACAATGCGATGAGATAAGGTACTCTCCCGCTACTTGCATCATAAGGAGCGCACCTATGACAACAACGCCCTTGTAGATGCCGTGCTTGCCACCGGGACCCTCAATCTCCTTCCGATAGAAGGTGACGCCTGCCTCTTCCTGTAGGAAGAGTAATGTCAACGCGGTGCTGATGTGAGGAGATGAGCCCTTACGTACGTCAACATAGCGCCATCCGTCGTCCTCCGTACCGCGGGCCATTGTCTGCAGCCAGTTGAACGCAGACTCGGGGTGTGTGTATTGCTCCTGCGCGACACGGCAAAAGAGGATGAGCGCCACAGTGGAGAGCGAAGAGACATGATGACCGGGTGCGTACTGGCATGGAGCGCAGGCCGGGCCACTCGATAAGCGACTCGCCATTCTCAGCACCAGATGCCTGTGCCGCGTGTTAGTAGACGCAGAGACAATGTGTCATTGCGCGACCTGATTTACCTCTTGAAGGTTGAGTTGAATTGTGTCGCCTTCGGCGCCGGTGCTGAACATCGGAGCGTTCTCGGAGAACGCGAGAGCAGCGTCTTCCCCGTCGCTCTTCATCGACAAAGTGTTATCAGCTGACGCGTCGGCGTCGGTGCGTATGATCTTGTCGATCCACTCGTCGGCATGATCGGTGCTCCTGGGCGACATTGTGTCGTCGGTGTCGAGGTCCACCTCGTCGATGGCGTCCTCTTCATCGGAATTGTCGGGGCCCAGCACAGCGATCTCTTCTTCATCGGGCGCGTCTTTGCGTGGTTCCTCGAGCTCCTGGTTATCCAGGCGGTCTGCCAAGAGAAGAACTTGTTAGCGGTCCATTCAATTTCCTCGCCTGGCGATGATGGGTAGAGTGGGAAGAGCGTACTGAGGTCTACATGCACGGACCCGATGCGAGGCAAGTGGAAGTGCTTCCCGTGCGCCAAGTCTGCAAGCGCGACGTCGCTAGAGGTGAGCACGATCGAGACGCCACTAAACACGTCACACAGCACCACAAGCAAGCGTCTCTGGCGCACCCGAGAAGTATTTGACGGCGAGTATGCGAAAGTCACGGCCTTCCATCCTCTCTGCGAGGGGCATGAGATGCTCCTCGATCCATCCCTGTGCGCGCGCGCGTGTGTGAGCACGTCTGAAGTCAGCAGGTGTGGGCGTGGTGATAACGATTGACGATACCCAGTCATGCAGGATCTCTTGCAGGTCGAATGTCGAGGCGACTTGATAGTACGGCGACGTGGAGACAATGATGCGGTACCCATCGGCTCTGGTAACCAGCAAGAAAGTGAGCGGTGGGGTCGAGGGGAGGCTTCCAACGAGCACACATCACCGGCCGGTGTGAGGAAGAGGAGCTTACCCGCTGGCAGGGCCTATCATGCTCCTCATCAATTGGAGCGAGGAGCCCAGCGCTGTTTCCGCGGCTCTATGGGGGAGCGTGGCGCACGTGCGGGAGCAGCACAACACCAAGAGAGCGCGTGAGTGTGGGTTTCACGCAAGCGTAGCAACTGGATCCAGCGAGCGAGGGAAGGAGAGGCAGCCCGGGCGCGTACCGGTGTCGCTGCAGAATGAAAAACCGGTTCCGCTTGATGTCGAGCCAAAGGCCTTGGACGTTGATGGACTTGGAGGGCTCGACGAACACCATGGTGGCGGATGGGTGGGAGAGAAGCGACGACGGGGGTAGCAGCTGTGGAATCGATCGGTGTGTGGTTGGGGTCGAAGCCGAGCAGGGGCGTCTCAAAAAATCTCTCACGAAGGGTTACTCTGTGTAAATCTCTCTTGTGGCTATTTGGATGGAAATCTCTGTTGCGCGGAGGTGAGAGGGTTGACACCGGTGGCGAAGGTGTCGCCAGAGCGCGCGAGAGGGCGAGGAAGCAACCGCCGAAGTTCACGCGAGAGGGTAGGCCACACGACCCACGAGACGGGAAATTGGTCGAGAAAATCATCAACAGGAAAATGAAAAGAAAATATTTTTCTCTTTACGCGGAGGACCTACTCTTCTTCGTGCTCTTCTTGTCCTTCTTCGACGTCTCCTTGTCGCTCTTCTGCTTCTTGCTCTTCTTTTTCTTCTTCTCGCTATCCTTCTTCTTCGACTTGCCTTCGTCCTCCTCTTGCTTCCTCTTCTTGCTCCTCTTCTTCTTGTCCTTCTTCTTGTTCTTCTTTGATGACGTCTCCTCCTCTTCCTTGTCCTCTTCGGCTTCTTCCGTCCTCTTTCTCTTCTTGTCCTTCGGCGTTGTTGATGTCTTCACGCTTTCTTGAACTGCCGGCGCCTGCGTTGTTGAAGCGTCGTCGCTCCCTCCTGCTCGCTTCCTCGCCATCTCAGCTGTTGGTTGTGAGCATCGAGTCAGCCATCAGTCTTGAACATGCACCACAATAGAACGATGATCGTATGGTTGCGCCGTACCCATCTTCAGCTTGAAGTAGTCCTGCAGGCTCACGGCACTGGTCGTGGTGGTGACTCCAGAGACCATGTCGGTTTCCTTGTCCTCCTCCTCTTCGCCCTTCTTGTCTGTGGCCTTATCCTCCTCCAATTCCTTCATACAGCAGCAGCGGGTTAGCATGCTGTCGCGTGATCAAGCGTGCGTGAGAGCGTGACAGGTGGTACCTCGCTTTCGCTGCCCACGTCCTGAGCCTTGGCTTCCTCCTTGATGGCTTCTACGGGCGCCGCAGCGACACCGTACGGGACACCACCGAAGATGGCGCTCTTGTCCTCGGAGGAGTAGTTGGCCAAGTCCTTGGCTCGGAGCATGCGAGAGTACCTGTGGTGGTTTCGTGTGAGAGTTTTGTGGTTGCGAGCTGTCAGCAAGTGCACGCCTGTACGTACAGCACTTTCCTAGGCCGACCCACGACTCCCTTGGGCTTTTCTTTCTCCTCTGTTGTGGCCAATATGAAAATCGCATCGAGATGTCGTGAGCACAGAAATTAATAATCATAAAGCTGAAATTTCAAGCGGCCAAGTCGTGATTTTGGGTACCGGCGGTTTCGGGCTTGGCCGAGCCGTACGAAGCGTTGAGATTGGCGAGGATGGATTCGTACGCAACCGAGGTCTCGAGCCAATTTTTGTTATGTGTCACGGTTTCGGTGCCGATTCCCTGATTATCGAGCTTCTTCTTTACCTTGATGTGCTCCGTTGTTCCGTCTTCTTTAGCACCCAAGCCCTTGCCTTCTTTCCACCCCATCTTCTCCAGCATCTGGAATCTATGTAGTGAAAAACGAATGAGATGAAATTTTAGGCCAGTTGGCTGATGTGGTGAGAAACACGAACCCGAATCGCCCCTTGTCAGAGGACCACGCAAGATTCCTGTCATCACACGGACGCTGTTCCTTCCTCGGCATCTTGTCTAGAGCGTCGTGTGATGTGTGTAGCGCCAGCAATAAACAACCCAGCGAGGAGTTTTCTGCACCCCAACCCAAATTTCTTTTCCCTCTGACTTTCTTTTCTTCTCTCAATACGTTTCCTCCTCCACATCCATGCACGGCCATCTGAAAGGGTCGGTCTGGGCGGGCAGCTTCGCTTTGGGCAACTGCGCGTTGGGGTGCAGGATCTGAACGCGCTTCCTCTTCCTTCCATGGCCGAACTGAGATGGAATTGCACAAAATTGAGTGTTCCGAACGGCTGAGATCCTCATGCTCGTTCCGCGCACATTCGAGAAGAGCTGGGCATGTACCTGGCTCGGAGGTGCTCGAGCTCTCGGCTTGTCGAACTTCATGGGTATCCCTGCCCATGCCAACCTGCAGAATGTGAGATGGAGACATCAGCTTTGTTGCCTTCGCTTGCGCGGTTAGTGGGGCGTTTTGTACTCAAACACCAAGTAACCAGGGAAGCCTGCGAGGGAAAAGCACTGGTTAGCTCGAGCTGGCCAGGCAAGCGAGGCGGCAATGCACATCATACCGGTGGCAACGATGGCGTCTTCCCGCTCGGTCGGTACATCTTGCTCGCGCAGCCTCTTTCGTGGCGGGCTCGCCGAACCCTTCGCCTCGTGCGCAACCGGACCGCTGAGACCGGACAGAGACCGCTTGCGACGTGCATTGTCCTCGAGGATGGAGGACCGGAGCTCTTTGTGAGGCGCCGTCGCTTCGGGCACTAGGGCGTGGCTGCTGTAGGTAGAGCTCTCCTCCTCGATGATGGAGGGCTGGAGCTCTTTGTGCGAGGTCGCTTCGGGCGCAAGGTCGTAACTGCTGAAGGTAGAGCACTCCTCCTTCTCCCTCTCCTTCTCCTTCTCCTCCTCCGTACCCTTGCACTCCCTGTTGCTCTGCCTGAGCTGCAGCAAAAGGCGCTGCCACGCATTGCGTTCCTCAACTCCTCCCGGGCTTGATACCGATGGCCGATCGTCTGACCGTGTGCGCAGCGAATGCAGAATCCTGTTAGCACACACAGATCTAGTACTTGATGGGAGGAGAGTTGTTGGTGCTACCTGCTTCTCGAGGCTCGCTCGCAATCGGAGTGGTCTGGTGCACCTCCGCGCGAAGCCACACATCACAGGAGCTGGCTGTGGGCACCAAGCTCTCACTTGGTATGTTCTCCACGCTCGCTACTCGCACCTCGCTCTTTTCCTCCTCGCATTGCGTGTCGTCTGCGTCTTCGCCTGGTACTGTCGTCTTGCTCAGCTCTATCAGCAAGTCGATGGGCTTGTTTGCAATCGCTTCTTCTCGCGTCTCTTCGACGTTCGTCTGATCGATGTTAAGATTATCTTCCTCCCCCTCCTCGCTTCGCTGCTCACTCTTCTCGTCTTCCTCGCTGAGCTTCCGTTCCTTCTCCCTCGCTTCCTCGTCTGTTCCAATCTCTTCGTTGTGGCGTCCGGTCTCGTGCCCGTTCGGTCCGTTACCTTCTATACCTCCTCGATATCCTTCGTCCTCCTTGCCTCTCTTTCCCTCGATCGGTTCTGCGTCTTTGATGCCTTCCGCATCGCTGGCCGTCTCGGATACCATTACCGCTATCATGTTAGGCGACTCCTTGCTCACAGCCGTCTTTGCTTCGTCTGGTGCAGGCTCGGCTAGGCTCATCCCATCGGCACTATTGTCAGGGATTGCGCCCTGGTCCTCGTTGACGTTGCTGCGACCTCTCGGCTGTTCAGCGGGTGCGTTCTCGATCTCCGAAACACTCGCTTCGTGGACCGCGAGGTGAACCTTCTCGTAGTGGATCTCTTCGTCTCGATGCTGAGTGCTTACGAACTGAGCGGACACTCCGATCTCGAAGTTCGAGTCGTTTATCGATCCGCCCCCGCTCTCTGGCTCGTCATCCCTCGCTGTCACGTCCTGCATCGACTCAACTGCGGGCTCGCTGCTCTTTGCTTCACCCTCTACCGATCGATCTTGTTCGGTTGCGGGCTGCACCTCTGATGGTGCTGCCTCGCGAAGCTCGGTCGTTCCGTGCGGCGCGTAACCCTCGGACGACTCCACTTCGCAGAGGGGAAGAGGCTCCGATGGTGTCTCACCAACGCCAAGCATGATCGGCTTCTCCGGCTCGGCTAGTTCGAGAGTTGCGCACGCCTCGACACGCGCAGGTTCCATCAGCATTTCGTTTGTCTCGACGAGTACCGGAGCGACTTGGCCGTCATGCGCCGCGAGATGGTTCGTCTCTGTCGAAACATTCTTCGGTTCGGCTAGTTCAGTGTGGCTCTTCTCCTGTTCTGCGACCGGAGCGCAAGCGGGTTCGGCGAGCGTCTCTATGATCAGAATCTGGCCTTCCGTCGATGTAGGTTCACTCGGCTCATGCTGCAGGGGAGCCTCAGGCGGTGCGAGCGACCCCACCGATGATTCGCTCATTACTCGCTCGGCAAGTGTCTCTTCGAGCGGACCCAGACCTTCCATCGGCGTAGGCTCGCTCTGCAGGAGGGCTATAGGCGGCGCGAGCGACTCCATCGATGATCCGGCCTTTACCTGCTCGGCAAGTGTCTCTTCGAGCAGACCCAGGCCTTTCATCGATGTAGGTTCGCTTGGCTCGCGTAGCAGGACAGCGCCAGGCGATGCGAGCGACCCCTGCTCGCCAAGTGTCTCTTCGGTCAGAGATAGGCCTTCCACCGAAGTAGGGTCGCTCGGCTCGTGCTGCAGGAGAGCCTCAGACTGCGCGAGCGGCTCGACTGACGATTCACCCCTTTTCTGCTCGCCGAGTGGCTCTTCGATCAGACCCGGGCCTTCCGTCGACGTAGGTTCGCTCTGCAGGAGAGCTATAGGCGGCGCCAGCGACTCCACCGATGATCCGGCCTTTACCTGCTCGGCAAGTGTCTCTTCGAGCAGACCCAGGCCTTCCATCGACGTTGGTTCGCTCCGCTCGTGCAGCAGGAGAGCGTCAGGCGATGCGAGCGACTCCTGCTCGGCAAGTGGCTCTTCGATCAGACCCAGGCCTTCCGCCGACGTAGGTTCGCTCGGTTCGTGCTGCAGGAGAGCCTCAGGCGCCGTCAGAGACTCCACCGATGATTCGCTCCTTGCCTCCTCGACAAGTGCTGGCGTCTCGGCTGGAGGTTCCGCTGCTATTGCCGCACAAACGGCGAAGTGAGGTATGTAGCTTCGTTCGACGAGTGACTCCGGGATGTCGTGCACTGAAGCACAGTGCTGAGCGAGAGACGTACGACCTTCTACGCGGACGAGATCCTCCTTCGGTGCCGCCTCGACTTCAACGTGAGGATCATGCTCGAGTACGCAGTCCTCAGTAGGTGCAGCAGGCGTCTGAGCATCGGCAGGGTTCGGCCATTCGTCTGAGGCGTCGTCGCTTCTCGCCTGCACTTCGGGATCGCTTGACGTCCGCTCCTCATCGCTGTCATCATCGGATGTGCTGAGCCCCTCGTCTCGTTCACGTCCGTCATCGAAAGCCGGGTCACAGCCGTTGTCAGGCTCTGGATTCTCGCCCTCTCGAGTAGGGTCTTCGAGAGGTGGGGTACGTGCAGCCGCCTCGTTCCCAACCTTGGCGCTCGATGGCTCCGGAAGGCTCTCCTGTTGTGCGCGATCACTCAGCTCCCATGACCCGTGGTGTGAGCGCTGCTGACCAGGGTGCGTACCTTGCTGGCAGGAGCGCGATCACTGACAGGCGGGTAGAGTGGAGCCACCAAGCCGCCAGCGAATGTGGCTCGATTGCCGAGGCCAGGTTGGCTCGCGAGGGAAGGATGCGAAGTGACTCGAGCGTCGGCCGGTGCTCGTACGATCGACGGAAAGACTAGGCCCGTCGAGCTGGCGCCACCAACCGCCGACAGCTTAGGACGAGGCGGCAGTTGGAACGAAGGACGAGAGGGCAACGGCCGTGACGGCACAAAGGGCAGCGGATTGAACAGTCGTGGGAGTCGATCTGCGTTGCTCACCCCGCCCGCCATGGTGGCCGCGGTAGTCGTAGGCGAGCCGGTGGCTGCTCTCGGGAGGGCGACAGCTGGCGCCGCAGCCGGTTCGGCGACCACCACGGGCCCTTCTCGACGCAGACTCGTCGTAGTGGTCGGGTTACCGCCACCACCGAACGAAGGGAAGAACCGAATCGGGAACGCAGAGGGCCGTGGTGGACTCGGGTTGCCGCTACGCGCGTGCTCTGCAAGCAGGACCGTCGATGATAACTCGAGGGCCTACACGCACCAAGCACCACTCCCGTACGTTAGCACCCCTCCATTCGAACAACAAGGGCACGGCGTAAAAAGCTCAAGCGAGCGTACCCCTACCACTGCAGGATCGATCTCGTTCGTTCGTGGTATCATTCGTGTCTCTACTGGGCTGTACGCGAGCTTGTATCGTTCTGTCCGGCCTCGAGCTTTGCTGCTGTCCTCTGCTGAGGCCGACGCGCTACGCAGTCGACAAAAATGGGCTCGCCGGCAAAACCGAGGTTCGCGCAAGTTTCTCCTCCCGCGTAGCGGCTTTCAAATTCGCATTGCGGCTTCACATCGACGCAGACACAAGCACAAGGAGGGAGCGGCGATGCGGCTCAAGTTTCTGAGTAGAGGTACGTACGATCTCAGAGCGTGTGTGCAATGGAAGAAAGATGACATGGAAGGTAGCTCTCGGCCACGTCTTACTGATTTCGCTACTCGCACGTTCTACCTCGCAGACTTCTTTGAGCTCAAGTCAAACGAGCATGCCTACAGCTTGGCCTTGATACCAGCGCTGCCGCCTCCCCAGCTGGACTGTGAGGCAAGCCAAGAGGCGTCATGGTATGTACATTACACTACTCGCTCAGCGGTTCGTTTGCGCACCGATTCTGATCATGAAGCTGCGTGTAGGGACTACTTGCTCTACGCCTCCTTCCTCAGAGATAGACATACGCAACTGGCGCAGCTCGGGACGCAGCTCGAGTGGGAAGTGGAGAGCTCCCTTCCGTCTTCTGCGCCGGCCGCCTTTTGGTGCCCCCTGAGCTTACCGGCGCTGGTGGCTCGTCGCGACCGCGACCGAATCGCGGATGAGAAGGTATGGTGTTCGCCAACGACTGCTGGCCGTGGTAAGCGACAACTAGCGATCGAGTGCGTTGAACTTCCCTTGTCGACCGTCTCGCCTACGTGCTACTTTGAGGCTGCACTCGCAACGTCGCTTCTGCACGGCTTCGCGCCCAGTCTCCCGCCGAAGGAGCTGACCTTTGCCAGCGTCTATCCGGAAGAGTACGTGAGCTGACTGTCGCCAACGTGCCGTACGCATGCTCGAGCGCCTTTCGCATCTCGTCTTGACAGCCTCCTTCCGCCTCTCTAGGGTCTTGTGCTATCTGGAGCCCCATACTGTGGATACGTCGGCAAGCAGGGATGCCGTCGAGCGTTCGACACTCGAGGAGAGCTTTGTGCAACAGGTGTCCAGAGGACCAGAGCTCCTCGAATTGATCCACCTGGAGGCCTTTCGTTTCGATGAGAGCAACACCAGCTTCCTGGTGAGAGCGACAGCTGAAGTCAAAGTTCATGATATGACTCTTGACTTGACACTTCCAGACCAACTAGGTACCTTGCATTTCCACCAGCTTGTTTCCTGCACGGCGCTGGACATGACAGAGCAAACACGCGGTAGGGCTCTGTGCATGTGTGGCGACTGAACCGCCCGGCCTGTACGACAACCTCTCCGCAAGAGATCCACCGGCGGCGTTCGATGCCATCGAAGATGAAACCGCCGCAGTAGAACGAGAAGGTGTATGGTGCTGTGTAGAGATTTAGTCGTACATGCTCTTATCTCTCTCTCTCTCTCTATTCTTCCCAGTGTCGTACTTGTATTTAGAAGTGCCGGCTCTGCCCGAGCAGTCTACGGACGTGCACGCAAGTGTTCCTCTCGGCACTACTACGCGGCTGGACAATACAATCGAGTTGCCATTGTGCATTTCAAGCAATCAAGAAATGCGAGGACTGACGGAGAAGCTTTGGAGCGGACAGTTGTGCTTCCTCGATGGCGCTGTCAGCAGTTTACACATTCCAGTGATCAGTGATGCGAAGGTACTCACGCGTACCCCACAAACACTCTCTCTTTCACTTCAGTGTATCGTCTGACCTCCGTTCGCAGATTGTCTTTGAAAGCTACCTCGGAGCCTTCCTACGGGATGTCGAGAGCTCAAAGCCCATAGCTACTCTTGAGCTCCGGCTTCCACCTCTGTGGAACTCGACGCCTCATGGATCAGGCACTCTCCTGAGTCCGCCAGCAGTATACTCTCTCCCCAGCAATACGCTTCAAACTCGGCCCTTGGAGGAGTTCTTGCTCGAGGACGCAACAGGTTCAGCCCTTCATAACCGAGTGCAGTCCTTTTCCGTCGCTAACTGAGTGAGCAGTGAGACCAGAGGAGCCAGAGTTGGTTACGAACCTCGTATTCTTAGATGATGATGCCTTTTCCAACTTCGGAGAGGTTCGTACCCAGTCTCAGTGTTGATTGGCGCAGCAGCCTTGCTGATACTTACCCGCAATCAGGATTTGGTCTTCATCCGACAAGCCAAAAAAGATTGCATCTTTGATGATCGCTCGGACAGCACAGGTTCGGCTTGCATTCACCTCGACGCAGGACACAACAGCGCACTCAGAGGAACCACCTTCTTCACAGGTCTAATCTACAGATATCTGTCGATGTTAGACTCGTTGCCGCCGCCGAATCAGTTCATCTCCATTGTCGATGAGCTTGCAGCGCAGCCAGACCCACGCACTACGGCACGTTCAGGTCACTTCCGGAAGTGTCGTACCTAATAACTCACGCGCGATGTGCGTAGAACGATCAGGCTGTGGGAGAACAGCCACCGATTGGACAACCTCGCTCTGAGAAGTTAGCTACGGGGAGGGATTCCAAGAGTTTCACATCGATTTCGGTAGCCCATTCCGATCTACTTGCCTCCCCATAGTGTTGCCGCGCCTAACGTGATCGGTCACAGGATTCGATAGATGACTACATGAAGACCCGAGGCAAAGGTACTCCTCATATCTATCCTTAATCCACTCTCGCACTGCTCTCATGTGTACTATTCAGCCCTGCCCGAAACGAAGCGCTCCATTTCCGAGATGTGGGCCAAGGACTACCGGTTAGCAATACCTCGTGGCGCTCCCTTCCTCGATTACCAGGTACGGCTCGACAACAATCTCCACCTGATTCGTAGCTAATCTGGTGAGACGAATCAGGTGGAGTTGGCTGAGCATATCAGACGACACAACAGCCTGCTGGTTCTTCCTCCGAGCATTCCCGCTCATCCGATAGCGGCGCTACTCGCCCTGAACTACCTTTCCTTCGCTGGAACGAAGTTACTGTGGCTGAGCTGCTCTACCACCCACTTAAGAGCTGCGTTTCAGTACCATAAGTCGTTCGTACATAGCCACGGCGACTTCGACGTATTGTGCACCGAGGAACTGGATGCCGCAGATGCGAGCAAGAGCGCCTTCATCTTCGCAGATGCGCACTCATTTGCCAGAGACTTCGCACATCGCCCGTACGTTACTGCTTTCTCTCCGCATGCCTACCGCCAGCGGTCTAACTTCCACTTGCAGGTCGTTGCTCGAAACTCTCGCGTGTGTGTTCTTCGACTGCGCAGGCGATGATGATTTGCTTGAGGTGTACCGCCCCATCGTCAAACAAACGCTCAGCAGTGTCTCTGGGTGGAAGCGTATTGCCCTGTCCTCCTCGCCAAGCACCGACACGAAGGAGATGTCTGCGCTGCTCGCGACTCTACCTCTAGAACAAATCGTATGTCGGGCGCTCGACGATCCAGATATCGCACGGCATCTGCACTCGAAGCGTACTTGGCGAGTTGCGATATCAGGTGATGAGCCCTTCCCCTTTAGCCCTCGACTGCTATCACTAATAATCTATCTGCTGCAGGGTCCACCGCTGTCATTCTACGAGCAGCTGAGGAGAGCCAGCGCGACTTGGCGTTGGCCATCAAAGCCGAAACTCCTGGTCTCAGCCTTCCCGCAGTGATCACAGTGCCATCGCTGAAGTACGTTCTTTCACCGTTCATCTTTGTCCCGCTTCTGCCTCCAGTCACTCACGTTCACGTATCAGGCTGGCCGAGGAGCGAAGCGAAGCCATGCATGGGAAATCATCTGTTGGTATGTTGTTCGCATATTTAACAAGTGCAACGATTGTGCATTGGCTCAACCACCCTTGTAGGAGACGGTCCAGTGTTCAAGCAACTTCTCACCATCACAGCCGCTCTCGAAAGCCTCAAGACTGGCGGTGTTGTATTTGCTCGGGACCAACTAGCCTCGATCTTGGCAAAGGTTGAACTTCAATGCGGACAAGGTAAGACACCCACCGCACTTTTAGGCAAGGCAGGAGAGCGATCTGTAACAGTTACCTGCGCAGAGGCTATCAGAACCTTTGCAGGAGAGCTGGAAATGCTAGCTGGAGAAGTCGAAGCCGGTCTGTCGCTCGAACATCCAGGCTTCGGCAAACTGTGTAGTCTGCTGCAGGAGGCGGCACGCGCTCCACGTGCTGGGCGACTTTTCAAGGTACATTTTGATCGACTCACCATAACCGATCTCGTCTTCTCACTGCTGCGTTACAGGCGATCGTGCTCGTTGACCGACGTGAAATCATCCCCGCCATGATGCAAGCAATTCGCGACGCAAAAGCGTGCCGCCCCTCTGCAATCGGAGGAAGGGACATCATGTACGTAGGAAATTGTTGTCCCGTTGCCTCTTAGACTCTACTCATCGACTGCTGTACCGTTACAGTGATTGTCTTGCGCAACCGGGTGTCGACTGTTGGATCTCGACCAAAGAGGCCATGAGGACTGATATCCCATGGGAAGCGTTCACGTTTCTGGTTGTCTACGACTGCGGTAGCCCATTCATCGAGCCTCTCGAACTGCAAGCACTCCTATCTCAACAACAGATCACGGAAGCTTGCATCATGCCTGTGTGGCAAGAACGCGCCGCCAACGACGAGTTTGTCAATGCTTGGTGCCACATCGTCAGGTACCCCCTCGTTCAATAAGGTTTTAGCACTTGTGGAGAGTGTTAACGGCTGCGACCAGAGAGCACTTCCGCAGCAAACAACACGGTGCAGAGGGCTATCCACCCTCAGCAATAACGCTGAAAGACATCTACAACCGAAAGTGGCCAGGCCCCTTACTACAAGGTACCAGCCATTCGTGATTACTGTGACGTTCGAATGAAGCCTAATGACATACAGAGTTGTCGTCAGTCGCCGCCGAGACAATGATGTCAACTGTGGCGATGGATCTTCAACCGGTCACTCTAATGGCCAGCGAGCAGTTTCTGCAACATCACTCGCTCGTTCGACGCCTCGAGAAGCAGCACATTGAGCTCATCGAACGCACACTGGTTGATCCCATCGATCTAATACTTGACGACAGGGTCTGTATGACCATACGCTCTACGGCCATGCTCATTTCGCAAGAGGCAGCCAGGGCTCTAGTCAGCCACGTACAAGCTCTCATTTCGTTTGAGACCTGCTGGCTTGTCCTGACCGTTGAAGCAGTCGAACCAAGGTGAGGCCTTCTTGCTTCCACTCAATTGACGAATGCCATTGTGAGCATTCGCTCTCACTCAACTGACGAATATCACTACTCTGCAGTGATACCACCTCTGCGCTCCTACGGCAAGTGATATCTTGCCTGGCCAATTCTTCGCCACACGTGATCGTACGCTACGCCTTCACCGAGGAAGACACGGCATCGTTCATTCGTTTGGCGGTGGAAGAGGCCGCAAGCTCAAGTGAAGCCTGGGGGAAGGTATGTCTACCTCTTTCCAGAAAGGAGCCACCGTTCCGTACTCACTTTCGCGTTTTAGTCGCTCAGTCGCTGGAGTGACCGCGAGGGATGGTTGCTGCCCGAAGAAACGCACGTGCGTTTGTCTTCCCCTCGGTATCGATGTTTGGTCACAAATCGCTCACTCATTCCCCACAGCACGAACTGTTTCTCGCACGGTGCCCGATGATGACGCCCTTCACAGCCCAGCTCGCTCTTGCTGCAGCGCCTCTACAGCAATTTCTTGCTCTATCAAAGGACGAGCGCATTGCACGTAATCCCTGGATATCGCCTCGAGTTCTGGTGCGTATCTCCGCTTCATTGCTAAGCTGCAAGCTTTTGTCGCTGACAAGGGACTGCAGGAGCTCTTCCATGCATTTGTGAGCACCGAGCCTTCAACAGGCGCTCTCCGTGCGGTATCTGAAACAGATAGCCGCGTCCATCGGAAGCGTCCGTTCGAACCATCGCTGCCTACGACCACCGCATCGCGGCCAACTCAGCCACACACCAACCCTCCTTACCCTCCGAGCAACCACGAGAGCAAGAGAGCCAGGACCACGCAGCCCTCCGTGCCCGTGTCCGCTAGTGCTCACGCTCAGGCGCCTACCCCGGCAGTGCGCTCAAGCGCCAGCGGGTGCCACAGCTGTGGTAAGCTCGGACATACCGCTTGGCAGTGCCACAGCCACCTCGCCGAAAAGGATGTACAGCCAGCGCAACGCAATCCCACCTACGGCGCGGGGCGGAAGCGAAAGCAAGCAGACACGCCGGCCAGGGCGCAGCACCAGGCCACACGACCCGCCGCTGCTTCACGCGGTCGAGCGACCAACAACTACAACAATTCGAGCTCGAATTTCAAACGGGCGCGACGCGGAAGATGAAAGTCGGCCTTTGCCATTCGCGGTTACCTATTACGGTAAAGGCCTCCTTATTAGTGTGGTATCTCCCTGCGACTGTTACGGAACCCTTCTGGGTCACCTATCGTAGAATCGAATAACGGTGACTTGCCCTCCCCCCTCCGGTTCTGCCACCAGCTTCGAGATCTCACTCGACGTGCGAGGAGGACTGAAGACGAAGAAGGAGATGAAGGAGAGGAGGGGCAGTGCCCATGTGGGAAGGTCGCCAGACCAATCCTCCTCCGTTCTCACCCCTACTAATGGAGACAACGAGCGCGCTCCCTCGCTGGGGCTCCTGGGGAAAGTGGCCAGCATACGGCATCTGTCGCGCAAGGTACCCCACCCCCCTCATGAGCAAGACTGTGAGCTTCGACAGGCCTTCTGGCTCACCTCCACCTCGGGTATGAAGAAAAAAGAGGTACAGAAGGGCAAGACTGCAGATCATCATAGCCCACGAGCCGTCAGTAAGAAAGATCTGCTCGAGGTTCCAGGTGTCGAGGACTGGCACACAGCACCGTTGCCCCCGCCACTCAGTGGAGGCGTCTTGTACATGTCAACACAAGAGTTCCCTACTGTCCCGCCGCCTATCCCCTCTCCACGCAGCGCTGGCAGTCTCATCGGCTCAACTGCTGCCGCTCGCCACCCTCGCGGCTTCTTCGACAGGAACTCTGTCGCCTCCCTGCCCATCGCCACTTCCTTCATATGTCCTCCCGCACCAGCTGCTTCCATCCCTTCGCTGCCGCCTCCTGTTCTGCCCAAGGACGTCCGCGGAGACATCACTAAGTTCCAGCTCGAGGGCTATGCACGCAAGTTCTTCAAGACGCGCAAGAAGGGCATTTTCAAGAGGCAGGTGCCCTTCAAGGAGCTACTCACATTCCAAAAGGTAACAACTCCTTCAAGCCCGGCGATCCGCATTGCTCACTCTGTGCTCTGGTTCGCATTGTGCAGAAGGACATGGACTCTCCCCTGCTCGACCTCAAGAACAAGCCAGAGCTGCAATTCATCGCCATCAAGATGTTTCAACATATCCTTCTCTTCCTCCTTGCCCCCTTCCCATTTTCTTCTCTTGTCGTCCTTGCAACTTCTCTCGCTTCAGGTTCTCCTCCTTAATTGAGCGCACTGATCCTGACCTATCAAGGCCTCAAGAAGCCCCTCAAGCCAGCCGACGAGATCGCCACGGCCAGAGAGCTGCTGCAAGAGGCTCTTCGAGAAGGCCAAATACGAGATGAGATCTACTGCCAGATATGCAAGCAGACCTGCCAGACGCCGTCCACGTATGCGCCCTTGATCTCTTGCGTGCGCTCCTCAATTTTGGATTTATTCACACAACGTTGATTTCAACCTACATACATGCAGAGACGTGACAAAGGGTGGGAGCTCATGGTGATGTGCTGTGTCACCTTTCCACCGACACGCAATTTTGAAGAGTGGCTGCGCAAGTACCTGCTGGAACACACCAAGCTCCCCGACGTACGACAAGCGGCCTATGCTCGATACTGTGCGAGAAAGCTGCAGCTGATCTGCGAGGCGCCGCCAAGCGCGCGATTGCCCTCCAACCACGAGATCGACCTGATGAGGGTACCCACATCATCACGGCAACGTGTTAAGACTATCATCGCTATAACACTTAGCTTTCATGATCGTGCTTATCGTGCGCAGGAGGCACCCTTTTGCGGATCTCCGTTCTGTCTATCGCTCCAAGAGATCATGGATTGGCAGAAAGAGAAGGGGATGGACACCGAGATCCCTCAGATCATGGTTCACCTCTGTGATGGAATACTGAGGCTCAATGGTCACTCCGCCCTCGGCATCTTCAGGTATTCTGGAGCGCACTCATCTCCATCCTGCATGTGAGACTGATCTTTGGCGGGGTACATTCATCAGGGTGAAAGGGGACACGAAACGAACCAATGACATCAAAGCCGACCTGGAGTGCAACCGGTACACTCTGGAAACACCCAACCCACACGATTTGGCCAACCTCCTCAAGACCTGGTTACGAGAGCTTCCCGATCCACTCATACCTTCGGAGCTTCAGTACGCCCCTTCAACGCGCTGTTACCCATCACCAGCGACCCGATGTGTTAACTCGGTGTGCGTGTGTGGTGAGCAGGCCCAAATGTCTCGCTGTCGCGGACACTGTACGACCAACGCTGCAAGTTGTAAATAACAAGCTTCCTCCGCTCAACAAGAAGGCCCTGTGGTATCTGATCGTATTCCTGCGAGGATTCCTGGATCCCAAAGTGGAGGCCCAGACGAAGATGAACCTCGCCAACCTCGCCACCATCTTTGGGCCCAACCTTCTTCGCGCTTCCGACGCCGAGGTACGCCGTCACCCTCGCGCGTGTGTGTGATACACGGCTCTCGTTCCCTCACACTCGCTGATCGTTAAAAAGGTGTCCCTTGAGAACGCTCAGTTGGCGCAGGACTTTGTGCAGACGCTGATCCAACACTGGACCGGGTGATCAGCACAACCATCACCTATGTGGTACGCGTAAATAAATACAAATTACTTTTCTTTTTCTGGCTTGGAATTCGCATCCCGCCACGTCGCGATGACAGAAGCAAATTTCGTGGTATTCATGACATTTCTTAGCGTTCGCCAAAAGAAAGGGCCAACACAAGATCAAAAAACCACAAAAATCAAGAGAGAAGATGGACGCAAGCGCGAGGAGACGTGTGCAACTGCCTTCATCGCACAACAAAAGCAAGCGACTGTTCGAGATGCTGCTTCCGGTGCAGCCGTTCACGGGCTTGCTGAGCGCGGTCACGATCCGGTTTCAGGCGCACCACGACCGCCTCGACAACGATCGCGCATTCCCGCTGGGCGTGTGGCGCGAGGTGTGGCGAGGCAACTCGAGCCCGCTCAGGCGGGCGGCCCTTGTCACTCGCTCGTCGGTCCTCGGCATGATGTACAACCCCGGCTCGCTCTACACCATCTTCTACCAGTTCGTGGAGCACAAGCTCGGTCAGGCGGTGGCGTCGGCGGTCTGCCGGCGGTACCTCGAGTACGCCACGAAGGACCGAGGGGACTTCAAGCACGTCAAGAGCGCGTTCGAGGAGGGCGACGTGTGGTCGCGGCCCGGGCTCTATGCAGGCTATCTCGCGGTCAAGGCCGCCGTGTACGCGGGCGTGCACGTCGTGTCGCATCCGTTCTCCATCATCCGTACCGTGGTGCTCATGCGCGGCGACGTGCCCATCGGCGACGGCGTCTGGAGCAATCTGCACTACGCCAGCCCGTGGGCCAAGTCGGGCCTCTACCTGAGCAGCCTCGGCGCGCACATGGCCACGGGCATAGCCGAGGTGTGCCTCACCGACGTCGCACTCCGCACGCTTCGCCACACCTTCCACGGCTACCTCGCGCGGCAGCAGGCCGCCAGCGGAGTCACTCGCCGCAGAGACCAGCCCCTGCCGGGCACCCACGAGGACCGGTTGCGAGCCAAGCTCAACTACGCTGCGCTGGTGAGCGCGCTGCAGGTGGCAGCGTCCTTCATCGTGAACACTGTCCTCTACCCGCTCGTCACTGTGCGCATGCGGCTCGAAGCGCAAGGCGGCGTCGATGGCGAGCCCATCGTCGCCCTGCGACACCTGGGCCTGGTCGATTGCGTGCGTTCGATCATGGAGACCGAAGGTCCCGTGGGCTTCTACCGCGGCTTTGGCGCGCACGTCCTCACCTTCGCCGGCAACGCGCTCTGGATCGGCATCATCTACGGCGTCACCGAAGCCTACATCAACCTCGAGGTCGACGAGGAGGACGACTGAGATAACCATGTCGAAGCGACGCTCTCGCGGCATCAACTACATATTCGTGCATCATTGTCTCCCTGCAGAGCTAAGTGTGTTTATGTGGGCTTCAGTTGCCCGTCGTGGGCGCCCTCGGTCGCGGCCAGACGGAGCACGCGCAGGAAGGCATCGGCCAGCTCGTCGATGGCGGCGGGCGCGATGGTGTTGGTCGGATAGTTGAACACGAGCCGCAACGAGCCGCGCAGCGTGAGGGCGGTGATGGAGACGAAGGGGAACGACGACGCCGCCGACACGCCGAACGACATGTCGTCCAGCATGGGGTTCCGCCCGTTCAACGCGCGCACGACGCCCTCGAGCGGCCCGCCCGGCTGCGCGTCGTCCATCGAGCCGACGTTGCTCATGCTGAAGGCCGGACAGGGGAAGGGCGTCTTGAAGTAGCGCGAGTGGTAGGCGGAGAAGGCCGCCAGGTACTGCGCGAAGATGAGGCTGGTGAGGTGTCCTCCGCGTCGCATGCAGCTCTCCGTGCGCGCTCGCACGATGGCGCACTGCTGTCGGAAGTAGGCGGAGAACTTGAAGAGCGCAGCCCTGTGCTCCTCCTCATCCTCCCCACCACCGCTACCACCATCCTGAGGAGGCGATGGTGGCAGCGGCGGCAGCATGGAGGGGTCGGTGGGGTGGCAGATGTCGATGCTGGAGAGGAACTGTCCGAGCGCGGTGGGCGCCACGGTCATGCTGTCCCCCGACGCGGAATCGAACAACTTGACCATCATCTGCCGCCGCATGTCGATCAGCTGCACGCCCCACACGTTGGCCCTTTGCTGGATGCGGTGATAGTGTGAGCATGATGATGATCAGGGTTGGAGCATGACATGGGCACGTGCAAGAGCACCTTGAGTGCGCCAGCGGTTGTGGCCAGGAAGGCGGCGGTCATGAGCTGCACTCCCACGGAGGCGCCCATCTTCCGCCCGTTGTGCTGCAGCCTCGCAGTCTCCTCGCGCGACAGCCTCCGCTCGACCACGCCTGTGCTCCACAGCGGACGTGGTGGTCGGACCGATCCGCCTTCGGAAGAGGCCGGGCTAACGTTGCGGGCCGAATGAGGCAGCGCCCGAACGTGGTCGAACGCGAAGTAGCGGTGCATCTGAAGGAACGAGAGCAGATGGCGCGCGAACGCGAGGGGCTTGGGCATCCACGAGGGCAGCATGACCGTCTCGATGGGCGGCGGAATGGGTGCCGCGGTGCAGGCGAACGAATCGTGGGACGACGACTCCGAGTGGGACGGGTCGATCATGAGAGGAGGCATCGGGTAGCGATAGAGCTCGATGATCTCAACGCCCAAGAGCGCTAGGCTTCTGCCGTCCATGAGGTCGTGAGCGACCGTGATGACCATTCTGAAAGGCCATCACATGACACTGACGTCAGCACCACAAACTCTTTGAAGCCGATGGTGCCGGACATTTACCTCACGCGTGGTCGGTGAGTGCTGGAACGCAGTCCTCTGGGCTCATCTTGTCCGTAGGTGCGGTTCGGTGGTGGAGGTGCGGACGGTTGGATGACGGTGCAGCGGAGCAGAGATTGGGTCCCTTCGAATCCAGAGTTTAGCTCACGGGTGAGGATTCGTAGGTCCTCTGCACGACACACCTCTTCGCTCTCCTCGCCGCGCACGGCTTGGCCCTGCTTGAAGTCGTAGCCGCGTGTGGAGGCGGACGGCGCCTCTGCTCTTGCATCGATCTCCGGCTCCAGCTCGATCACCGGGATTGCAGGCGGGTGGTCGAGGCGTTGGAACGACGGACGCCCACTATTGTCGAGCACCACCGTGGACTGTAGCAGCACATGCCTTTGCTCAAGCGCAACACACACGCACGCCAAGGGTCAATCTCGAGGGGTGGAGGAGTGTGCACGGGAGGTTCGAAGAGAGGACAAACCTCGCCTGTACGGTCTGCAGAGCGGAGCGCAAGCGCTCGCAATCCAGCCTCTCCTACACCTCGTTCGCGTGTGCACCAAAGCGCGAGTGTGAGGCGCAAGGTATGCCAAGCGCCATGGTGGCGGCAGGCGGGATTGTAACGGCGGCGTACGTGGAAGCGCAACACGAGGCTCATGTTGTGGTGCCCGCACTCCTGACGCAGGTGGTGCATCACCTTCTCGAACGCGCCAAACTCTCGTCCCTCTGCGTATCGTGACGTACAGCGAGTCCCACGCACACACGCACAAAGCCCAAAGAATAAGGTGCGTGACAAGCCAGTGACAGGGGGAACGTTTAGGCCTACAGCGCAAGGAGAGGGGTGCACGCCTAGGGTGAGGGGGAAAGGGAGGGGGGAGGGTACGTTGAGCGGAGCGGAGTCCGTCGAGGGTCGAGTGCCACCATCGCCACCAGAGGAAGGTGGCGGCCAGCACCAGGCCCGACGTGAGTGTGAGCAGGAGCGAGGCCGCCATCGCCACCACCGGCATCGTACACAGGCTGTGCCCGGGCCAAGCGGCAGTGAAGGTCTCTCGCGCGCCAACAAAGGGGCACAACGTCGAGCCGGGGGACGTACTCCGTCCTTCACACTCCTCTTCCTCGCGGACCACTGGCCTCTGGTGCCCCATTTGCGCATTTCTTCCACGGAGTTGACCGCAACAAAAAAAAATTCTGTGAGCACGTGCGCGAGCTCAACCCGTGCAGGTTCACGGGGATCAGTATCGAGCTGCGTTCTCTGCTCTCTCAGTTCCTGCAATCTTGCCATGTAAGAGTGCGTACGCAGCGCACTTACGTGTGTCGGTAGTTCGTATCACTCTCGTCGGAGGTGATGGGTGGATCATGGCCACCACAATCTGGTGCAGCTGCTCTCCACTTTGCGCCTCGGTGGTGGCAAGGGGGTGGAAAGGTTTTATGCACAAGAAGATGACGAGACAGCTGAGAGGGGTTACATGTCATTATCATCAGTCATCGATCATCAATGAGGTTTCGGAGCGGCCGCTCCATCCCGACGCCGCCGAGGAGCGGGCAGTATGCCGGTCATCTTCTTGCTCATCTTCTGTACAATGCCCGAATCGGCTGAGGGCGATGCGCTCACTCCGTTGCCGGTGCCGTGATGAGAGTGATGCTCCTTGAGCGGCGTCGTCGCGGGGGCCGTTCGGCTGCTCGTGCCTCCGAGCTTTCTCAGCTTTTGTTTCTTGGTCGTGGAAGTCCCGACCGATGCGGGCGCGGCCGAGTCGGCGGCGGAGGGAGTCGAGGGAGGCGGCGCGTGGCTGATCACCGAGGGAAGGACATTGCTCGATGTGCCGCGGTTGCGGTTGAGCCCGCTGCGGCGCCCCACGGTGTCCTCGCTCGGCTTGCGCTGGCCGCGGAGGACCTCGCGCTCGTCCTCCGCTTCGATCTTGGAGGGCGGCTGCGGTGTACTCTGGTGCGTGGTCGATCGGAAGTGAGGGGTGGTAGACGCTTCACCCCGCCTCGATCCTCGCTCCGCCTCGAACCTGCCACGGCCGAGACGCACCGAGAGGTTAGCAAACGGACCGAGGAACGCGCTATGTGCAGTATGCGTTTGAACGTACAGGCCGGAGAGCTTGGGGGATTGGATTGCGGCCATCACCGATGATCCTGATGCGACCGCAGGTCGGCTGGGTGAGGCGGGACGGGGCATGCCGCGGATCAGTCTCGAGTTGCCCATGCAGGATCAGACATTGAGGGTAATGAGGAATGTGATGTACCTGGCGAGCGGCATGGTGGGCATGCGATAGTGTTCTTCAATGATGCTGGTGTAGCTCACCTGCTCCTCCAATCGACGGTGCTTGCTTCGCCTAATCACCTCCAGCGCAGGCTCCAGGTCATCGGCAAGGTCGTCGCTTGAATCCTCCTCCTCCGTCTCGTGCAAGGATTCCTTCTTCGCCTCCTCGTTTTGCTCCCTCGTCTCCTTGGTCGTCTCCTTCGTGTTCTTTCGGTTGGTCTTCCTGGCGCCCTCCTCTGCCTTACTGCTCTTCTTGTCCTTCTCTCTTTCCTTCTCCTTCTCCTTCTCCTTCTCCTTCTCCTTCTCCTTCTCCTTCTCCTTCTCCTTCCTCTCGCTCCGCTTCTTCCTCTTTTCGTCCTTCTCCTTCTCCTTCTCGTGCTCCCTCTCCTTCCGTTTGCTGTTCCGCCTCTTCATCGTTGCCGACTTGGCCTTCTTCGTCTTCTTCTTCCTCTTGGGCATCGTAGCTTCCTCATCTCCCGACACGTCCGCGCCGGTGTGCGGCTGCGATCGACCCGTCCCGGTCATGCCTTCAGTCTCCGTTCCGGCCTCTGCCTCGCTCGCCACCTCATCGCCGGCGTTCTGCGCCGGTGACCCCTCTCGCGTCTGTTGCTTCTCTCGTGTGCTCTCCCTCATCGCCTCCTTGTCTCGCGTGCTGTTCGTGCGAAGGTGCTGCTCGCCTGACGGCGGTGGCGCGGGCTCATCGCCTCGCTTCTCCCTCGTCGTTTCGTCGGTCTCCGACGTCGGAGCCATTGTGGGGGCTTCACCGTTGGCCGGCGTTACCGCTCCTAGTGGCGACGGCGAGGAAGAAGGGAGCAAGAGAGCCCTGAGCTCATTCCGAAACTCCTCGTCCTCTCGGACAAGAGCCAATATCAGTCCCTTCATCTCTTGCATCCGCGCCTGCACCAGCCGCATACGCATGTGTGAGACAAAGGACTCATCGCCGCCAGCGTGTGAAGGATCAGGAGGGCAGGACAGCACGTACGGCCTTCTGCTTGGCGTCCTCGGAGGCCAGGGCTTCCTCGATGCTGAGCATGAGACAGTCCTTGGTGAAAAACTTCTTCTCGTACTTGAGCCGGATGTACTTCTCCCGCTCGCCTTCGGAGATCATTGGCGGAGCAGGCTTGGTGATGCCCTCCATCCTCCTCCCCTCCCACCACGTGTTCACCTTGAGGTTGCCGTTCTGCTTCAAAAACTGGGTCACCACGCCGGCGATCAGGATCAGCATTCGAGTGGGCACGGTGGCGTTTGCGCGCATGCGTCGGGGTAGCGGGAGTTGAACACTGCGTACCTCGACTTGCTGAGCTTCCCATGCGTCGAGCTGGATGGAACGCACCTGCGAGATGGTGGATCCGAGGCGCCGGTGCACTGCAGCGCATTCGATACAGATGAAGGCGCCGAGTTCCATCAACACCCAGTCTGGATCTGAAGCGAGCGGGAGCTGAGCGGTCAGTAGTCGATTCTCCCCTCGGGGCAGGGGGGTGTGCGCTCATGTACCCCTGGCGTTGCAGTCTGCACACAGCATGTTGCAATCCTCCTTGCATATCTTGAGCAAGGCCATGCGACACGACTTTGAGTCCGACCAAGAGCCATCCTGTGTTGGCAAGAGGAGGTGAGCGCCGTTTGGAGTGCTGTGGGGAGTGAGAGTCCGTACGGATTCGCTGGTATCGGTGACGCCGTTCTTGGTGATGTTCTTCTTGAGCAGCACGGCGCAGACTCGTTGGATGGCGATGGTCCACGCCTCGAGAGCCTCTCGCGTGAACACGTCAAAGGCGTAGTTCTTGTCCATCGTGATGAGCTCGAAGCCGTGCCTTACGTAGCCACGCATTGCACGTCAGATCACTCGCACGCATCGTCAAAAGGGTGTGGCGTACCTGCTGGCCATGTTGAGTGGCCTAACCGACGAAAACATGAGGTCGATAGCCAGCGAACAGAACGGATCCTGCGGGCTCCTAAACCCGTAGAAGTGAGTGTTGTTCAGGACCATCCATCGCCGCTTCCACCGACCCCGATTGTTGCGCTTCAGGAGGTAGCCCTCCATCACCGTATTGACGGAGGACAGACCGAGGCTCACCTGGGATGAGTGGAGGCCCCTTATCAGCGACACTGTCCGTTCACTACGCACATATTGCACGAACGACAGGTGCGATGGCAAGGGACGGAGAGAGTACTCGAGAGAGCTCAAAGTAGGGAGCCGCTAGGCGGATGTGGGGCATGGGAGGAGAAGGGTCTGTGTTTCGCCGCATGAACCACCGGGAGCCGCTCAAGTTCAGAGGAGCTGGCAAACAGAGCAGAGATGAGATCAACAGTTGGTCACGTCGACGATCAGTGGCGCTAAGAGGCGGATGTGTTGCTTTGTTGACGTACAGTTGGAAGGAGTGGTGAGGCGGGGCGAGGGGTTGGGGCTGGAGTCGATCAGAGCGTCGGGGACGGGCTCGTCCAGCTCGTTTTCGGTAGACGCTGCACACAGGAGGTTGGCAACAGAGCAGTAGAGTTTTGTCGATGAGGTGTAAAGGTGTACCAGATCGGGGAGTGGCTTGAGGTAGAGACTTCCTCCTGCCCGAATGTGGCAGGGGCTCGTATGAGAGCCTGCTATACATGGAAGTGTCGTACTTGTCACCTGCACGGACGCATGCACGCAAACACGCCCTTCATGATTAGATGCGCCTGTACTGCATCGGCCTCCTCACGCGGATCGTACTAAGTTCAGGTCTCCGCTCGCCGATGACTGTGCACGGAGAGAATACGGTTAGGGCCAAGGCAAGGCAAGTGGCGGGCCTCATCTCTCAGAGACGAACCTGAGATTGGAACGGAAAGCAGATTGTTGGGCGAGTGTGTGGGGGTCGAGGTCGCTTGTGGCTGTGTGTAGACCTGCAACTTGGAACCCTTGAGGTATCCGTTCCTGGGCGGTGTGGCCAACGACGCGGCTCCTTGCGTCCACCTGCTGGACACCCACGCGTGAGTGTCTGCGCGACGCTTGCGGCAATAGCGAATGCGTACGGGATGAAAGATGGCCGTGGAAGAGAGGAGACGCGTGGGGCTGTTTCGGGTGGTGGCGCGCCCACTGCGGGAGAACCATCACTTACAGCAGCAGAGGGAGGAGGATCGATACAGGTTTTGCTCTCCTCTTCGACCGGCAGTGTGGATGAAGCGCGGTTGGGCCGTTTCGCGGGCGTGGATGGCTTGCTTTGATGGTGGTGCATGCTGGCATCTGTGCCGTTGACGTCCTCGATCACTGGAATGGAGACTCCGCTGATGGTGGCGCTGGTGCTGATTCCCAGCGCTGTAATTAGCTCGCGAGCTCGCCGACCTGTGCCCGCCGTTAGCTAACGGCCATTCGAACACTTCTTCAGCTGGAGCACGATCTTCAACGCACCTGCACTGCCCCGTTTAAAACGTGGGCTGGAGAGCGAGCCCTTCCCCAATGAGCTGTGAGCAGACTCGGAGCTCCCACTGGCATGCGGTTCCTTGGAGATGGCCGCGTTCGCAGAGTGGCGCGCTGACTTGGCCCGCTTTAAAGGAAGGCCATCGGCCGAGAACGAGTCGTCTTTGTCCTTCTCGCGACTCTTCTCCTTGCGTCGGTTGATCCGAACGCTGCCCACTCGCAGCTGCCTGGGCGACAGGGACGGCGAAGAGGCCGTCAGAGGGTTCGACCCCCGGATATGTCGCTTGCTGGCGGATGGCGGATGGACGGCGGGTAAGATGGGTCCGTTGGACGCGACGGGCGACATCACCGCAGAGGAGAGTGAGAGGCGAGAGGAGATGGGTGTGAGCGCGGCCACGGGCTCCTCGTCCGAGTCGCTCTCGTCCATGGACCGGCCCATGGTGGGCGTCGTTTTGGGGGAACCCAGAGGCGAGCTTCCGCTTGAGGCAGTCTGGCGCCTGGAAAGAGCGGTCAGTGTGGTTCCACCAAGAAGAGCAGATTGTGCTGGTTGTGTGCATGTGTGGCCGTACTTCCTTCCGTTCCTTGTAGGGCTGCCACTGAACCGCTCGATGAACACTGCACGACACAATCGATCACCAATCAGTCAGGTTGCGCGCTGGGCCACACTCGTGAGCTCCCACGGCCTTATGAAGGGATGGGCCTACCATCGACGTTGCTGCTGCCACGCAGGTTGAAGAAATTGAGACGCCTTATGGAGGCGATTCGGCTCGACTTCTGATCCAGGCCTGCCGGCGGCGGCCCCTCCTCCCCGCTGTGCTCCTGTACACCTTCAACGCCGCCGTTGGTCTTCCCGCCGCTCCGGCTTCTGCCGCGTCGCTCCCTCTTCTTCTCTTCCTTCTCCTTCTTCTTGCTGTCGTCCGAGAGCTTGCGTCGCGCCTTGGCCGCCTCTCGATCCTTCTTGGCCTGAGCCTTCTTGTCTAGTGGTGCCTCTGGCACAACAGCCTCGGGCCACAGGTCCACTTCGGTGGTGGTGTAGTAACCTGCGGAGAAGTGCTCGTCTCGATCTGAGCCCTTCTTCGGCACCCGGGCCTTCTTCTTAGCCTTCCTGACAGGCGCAGATGGCTTGCTCGCTAGTGGCTTGTGCGTGACTCCTCCTTGTAGGAAGTTGGCCTCCATGAGCTGCTTCAACTCGCTACACACACACACACACGCGCACGAAACGTTGAGGTAAGAGAGCGGGGCGTCCAGAGCGCTAGCAGACTAGAGGGCAGGTTACCTTTCGAGCGAGTCCTCTCGCTGCACGGCAAGGAAGTTGGACCGGCGTGGCCGGTCCACCAGCTCTTCAATGGATGACTCGCGTCTTATAAATGGGCAAGGAGGACGTCAGTCCCCCCTATCAGAGGTCATTGCGCTACAGTGGCAGCAGGAGCAGCGGGAAGCGCAGGTTAACCCACCTTAGTGTCTCTGAGCCGGTGCGCAGGAGCGGGCGTGCCTTGGCTCGTTCCTCGAAGCTGGGCGTGCGCTGAATCGATGATTTCCTCCTGGTGGTTGGCGGTGATGATAGTGATTGCCCTGGCCCGCCGGATTGATCGGGCAGGGCTGCGAGTTCACCGCTTCTTCCTCCTCCGCCTCCGCCGCCGACCGTGTGGCCCTCGCCCACAGTCAGGCCGCTTTCGCTTGATTGACAGGGTAGAAAGGCAGAGGCGTGGTGCCAGGCGGGAGGAGGAGGAGGCGTGCTGGATGACGGAGAACCGTCCATTGGGGGTGGGCTGGCAGACGCGTGGCTGTCGGGCGATGGGAAAGGGCTCGCGGAGCCCCTGTGATCCATCGACAAGAGGGAGATCCTCCTGCTAGAACTGAGAGGGCTGCCGCTTTGATCGAGTAGTCGGGGGGTGATGTCTTGTGTCTTCCAGAAGTTGATGAGCTCTGGCCATGAAGAGGGATTCTCAAGTAGGGGAGGTGTGTCCTCCATAAAGCTGCTCACTCCCTCTTCGAATGTTGGCGATGAAGCCCACGATCCGATCAGAGCCGCTGCTGTTCCCCTCTCTTTGGCTGATCGGTCCGTACCGCGTTTGGTGGGGGAGTCTCTCGTCTACCGCGTCCCTCTTCTCCCTACCACCTTTCAATCAGCCGCATCGAGTTCGCCTTTGCGCCTCTTTGTCGTTCACCGGTCCAGCTGCAGCGGCAGCACCCCAAGGGCATCAACAATAAACAACCACAGACAGAGGCGAGGAGCGCGTTTTGTTCAACGTCAACGGGCAGGGAAATACCTGTTTCGTCCTTGGCACCGC
>CDFA01025618.1:0-48439 GCA_000826305.1 Acanthamoeba healyi | reverse complement strand
GAGCCACGCTTCGTTGGCCTGTCCACGCGAGTATCCCCCCCCCCTTACCTCCGTCGATCTTTCCTTTCACCCCAGCCAGGTTTGTAGTTACGCAGGCGACGCTTCGCACAGAGCAAAGAGAGGGACGCGCGTCTTGTACCATACATACGCACTCTCTGATGCGGGCTCTGGGCGTGGTCACCACACGTTTTCACCCTCGTGCTGGCGCGTGTGTTGCGTGACCGCCTCGTCCCAAAAGTCCGATTTGCGGAGCGCTTTGTATCGCCGCCACTCGCACGCACACTGCGACTTTGAAGAAGGGGCAAGTTCGCTGCTGCGTGCAACGAGAGAGAGGGAGCGAAGGATGGCTGCCACAGGCTATGCTCCGCTTCGGGTGCACGACGAGGAGGAGAACGACGGCGAGGCTGAAGCCCCGGAGTCGCCGTCTGGCGTGCCGGCGGATGGAGAAAAATCGCACTCCTACAAGATTGAACGAGATGAAGAGATGGAGCGAAGCGGAGACGACGAGGAACTGCTCCTCCCACGACCAGAGGTGAGGGAGGAGCTGCCCTCCATGTCGGCCGACGTGCAAATCACCGTCGACCCGCCTTCCGACGTGAGCGCCCAGGAGGTGAAGAGCGACACCGGCAAGGGGCAGCAGATCTCGCTTCCCTGGAAAATTTTGGTCATCGTGTACGGCGTGCTGGTGGGCGATGCCATCGCCTCCACCGTCATCACTCCCTTCGTACCAGGTACTTTATTTATAATTTATTAACCAACTTTATTATTTTTATTTGTCGAGTAAATTGTTAAAAAGAATGGCGTGTGGTCATGTGTGGCAGACATGTGCCGAACACGCTTTGGGATCGCCGAGGAGCAGATAGGCATGGCCTCGGGTGCGCTCATCGGTGCCTACAGCCTGGCGTCGTTCGCCTCTTCGTTCTATCTCGGGTATGATCTAGCACGCATTTCACTCACGTGCCTTGAATGGCGATGGACATGCTTCACGCATCATCGGTTTCTCGGATCTAAATGCATGGCACAGGCACCTGGCGGACAAGTACGGGCGGAAGCTGATCGTGCTGTCAGGTCTCATGTCGGGCGCCCTGGGCACTTTCCTCTTCGGCCTCTCCCCAAACTTCACTCTCGCCTTTATCTCACGACTCTTTGCCGGTGCGTTGTCAAACTCCTCCATCTACCACCATCAAGCTGCATGCTGATGGGCCGGTGCTGATGAGCGCATGTGTGTGCGTGAGCGCGTCACAGGCTTCTTCAACGCCAACGTGCCGGTGACGCGAGCAGTGTGCGCCGATGTCACCGAAGGACAGGCGCGCATTCTGGCCTTTGCCTACATCTCCGCGTGTTTCTCCCTCTCCCGCAGCGTATCCAGGTCCCTTCCTCCTCCTAGCACAATCCACATGATGGCTTACCTCTTAAGATGTGTTCTCACGCATATGCATCTTTTTGATCTTGCGCTTGCAGCGGCATCGGAGGTGCATTCACCAACATCGATTTTGGAGGCGTGCCGGTGCTCGAGGACAACCGATTCTTGTTTCCGTGCCTGGTGGGCGGTACTGGCACCTTCCCTCTCGTCCCACTTCCGGATCGCGCTCACTTGGGGCTGACAGTTCGCAAACTCTGCCCACACTCTACAGGACTGCTCAACTTCTTCTCGTTCCTCACGGTCTTGTTCTTCCTGCCCGAGACCAACAAGGGCGCTAAGTCCGACAAGAAAAAGGGAGTACGTAACCCATACGATCAGATACTTCCGAGTTGTTATTGTTCCTTACTTACGGTGTTGTGTGTACGACGACGGCGATCAAGTCACTTCGGGAGGGACTGAAGGTCGTGCTCAAGGACTGGCTCATGTCGAAGCTCATCCTCGCGTCGTGCCTCGGTTCGTTCTGCAACGGCGGCCTGCTCGTCGCCATGGTCCTCTTCTACTCCCTCGCCATTGAGGTATGTCGCATAGCCCCACTCCTTCCCCAATCCTCTGATTAATTCTGCTTGCCTCACACCTTGGCGTGTACGCGTACAGCATCACGGCCTCGGTTTCGATCCATTGCGCAATGGCATCGCCTTCACGGTGTTCGCCGGTGCGGGCTTCATATTTCAGGTTTGGCCTCGTCACCCTCCGTACGCGCACGCAGAAGCGCTTCTGAACAGGCCTCTGCTGAACGGCAGGTGTATGCATTCAAGCGAGTGCTGGCGTGGCTGGGCGTGGTCAAGATGTTCACGTTCAGCGCGCTGCTGCTGTGCTTGGGGTCGATCCTCCTCCCTAGCACCTCGTTCATCTACTGGGTGTTAGGTGCGCTGATCGCTTTCGTGCCAATGCTCACACCCGTCTTAGTGCTGTCTGCTGACGTTCCTGTCGGCGTATGTTTGCTCTTCGCCTGCGAGCAGGTGTAAATACGACAGCGACGGTCATCGTGTGGGTGGCGTTGATCATTATCTTGTGCGTGGTGATCGCCACCGGTTTCATGTGCTATCTCTCAAGTACATTTCCCTGCTCTCCAGGAGCTGTCCTGCTTATCGCCCATCTGATCGTGATGTTGGGTGTTAGCACTGGGAGCCATGCTCAGCAATGCGTGCGACGACACTCGGCAAGGGCTGACCATGGGGCTCAACCAAAGCAGCTCCTCCCTCTTCAGGTACGTTTTTCCTGTACCTCCTGCAGGTCCACGTTCGCCACGAGGGACACCTCTTAAGGTTCCATCTCGACGAATGCACGTGCACGACAGGGCGCTGGGTCCGTTCGTCATCGGGATCGTGTTTTCTGTGGGCGTGGCTCTCAACTTCCCCTTCTTTGGGTTCTGGATCCTCGCCGCGCTCTACCTGTGCTCCTACCTCGTGCTCGTCCGCATGAGCCCTCTCGAGAAGTACACACCGTCTCCCCTTCTCCCCGTGATGAAGGCCGAGGATAAGCTGACATCTCTGAGTCAATCTGCACGCACGCGCCAGGTATCGAGTGGGCGACAAGGGAGCGGAGGTGCTGGTGGTGAAGGAGGACGACAACGAGGGCGAGGGCACGCCGATGGAAATGTTCGTGATCGGCGACGATGACGATGAGCTCCACGACCAGTACGCGGGGAGCGGTGTCGGCGTCAATGCCGGCAAAGTAGACGACAACGACGGCGACGAGGCGACGCCCATGGTGTCTGCCCTCGCACAACGCAACGAAAGCGGCAAGGAGGACGACGAAGAAGAGCGAACATGACCACGGCAAGGCGATAACGCGAGGAACACGGGGGAGACCGCGCCACAGCTGAGGAGAGAAAGTGTGATATTTTTTGTAAGTGCTGTCACGAGACTGCACTGTGGCTACCACGCGTGCGCGTGCGTTCACGCGGCACCGTCGTTGTCCTCCTCCTTCTTGGAGGCAATGATAATCGTACACTGCCTGGGTACGCCCAACACGGACGCCAGGTCTCCTGCATACTTGATCCGCATGTACTTCCGTCGCAGCTCCCTGCGTTTGATTGCAACCAACCACTCAGTGACTGCGCTCACGGGGTGGGTAGGGCTGGAAGGTCAAGCGTACGGAGTGGCTTCGGGTCGAAGGTGGCAGTAGTCATGATCAGTGGCGGAGGCAAAGTGCACCCTGAACTCGTCACCATAGGGTCCCTCCAGGATTCGCTCCACCCTTTGCTGCCACTGCTGGTTGAACTTGCGGTTGCCGACCGACCGGATGAGCTCCACGTCTTCCATGCGCCATCGGTCCAGCACCACCGACCGGACCTATGTTCGCCGTTCGTGTAAGCTGCTGCACACAAGCAACTGTCGCAGGATCAAAGCCCTTACGCGGACAATTACCTGAGAGATGTGGACACCGAGGCTTCGGTGGATGCCCGAGCAGGCTAGGCAGATGAAGATGCCGTAGTTGATGGACGCCCATTCTGTTGAGGAACGGGAGCGGTCAAAGGAAGATCAACGAGGCTGGTGGGAGGGAGGAAGCGTACCGGGCTGAGGTTCACCGCAATCGGCGCAGTGGAGGTTGGATGACCACTGCAGTGAACGATCCTTCTCCTTCGTGCCGCTGGCACTACTGCTGGTCCTTCTGCTCTTACGCTTGCCTTTGCTTCCCTTCTGTTTCTTCTCGCCGCTTTCCTTGGTGTCCTCCTCGATCTGCTCGACCTCGCGGCAATCACTGGTCTCTGCTTCCTTGGTCGACGAGCTCATCTCGGTGGTTGTCTCCTCCTTGCTCTCGTCGCTCTTGGTACCATCAGAGTTCATGTCCTCGGTGTGAACTTCAGCTTCGATGATCTCGCGCAGCAGGCGACGGCTTTCGGTAATGCTCAGCTTGCCGTCCTTGTCAACTGCATCAGTGGCATCGTTGTGTTCTGCCTTGCCGTCGGCCTTGTCGCTGCCGTCGTCGTCACCGGCCAGGAGCATACAGGTCACCAGCGTGTCGCGCTCCCGGTTGATGATCTCGACCCATTCCTCGTTGTCACGCTCGGATGGTGACAGGAAACGCACGGTCTCCTCCCGGGTCATCAGCTCGAAGAAGTGAAGCGAGCCAGACGACCCCGTCGCTGAAAGTCTACGCTTGGGCGGCCCTGCAGGGCGCCCGGAGGATGAAGGCGAGGTGCTCACCGCTGACGACGACGAGTACGGCGAGCCGCTGCGAGGTGAGGTGTGGGTGGAGGACGGGGGTGAAGGAGTGGTGGCGCTCAACGACACGATGCTGTCGTTACGCTGCGGCGGGTGGGGGGAAGAGTTGCCTGCACCACGCGCAGTGGTCGGGGTGGAAGAGGAGAGTGCCGAGCTGAGTGAGGCCGAACGCGGGCGCTTGGTGATGCGGCCCGAGGCGTCGGTTTCGCCTGCTTGCTCCTTGGCCCGGGAATCTTTACGCTTCATCTTGGCCACGCCTGGCTGTGCCTTGACAAACATGAGATCCCACTCCTCCAGCTTCTCCTTCTGCTTGTCATCGTACAGCATGAACCGACCTCTGAGGATCACTCCCCACCTCTGATAACCATTCACCAGCATGCATCAGCAGGAGAGAGACGATGAAAGCAGATCAAAGAGGAGGAGAGCAAGGAGGACCTTTTGCCAGGTCTTGCGCATGCCCTTCTCTTTGCGGCGGTAGAGCCAGCCCTCAAAGAGCGAGTCGTCGAAGATGGCGGGCCGAGCCAGTACACCCGCTTGATCGAGGTCGGCCGGAAGCTTGGAGCGAGACAGGGACAACGGGAAGGGCAACATTGACGCGATCTTGTTGCCGCTGCCCTTTCGTCCGCTGCCGCTGCTGCCGGCGTCATCATCGCTCGAGTCCCTGCCCTCCTTGCGTTGCTGCAGTTTGCTGCCTTTCTTGCGTTCCTTCGCGGCCCTCTTCTCCTTCTTCCTCTCCTTCTTGCTGCTGCCGCTCTTCTTGGCTTTTTTGCCGAGGCCCATGATCCGACTGCCGCGGCCAGTGTGCATCTGTTCGGCGGCGTCACCCGGCTCTGGGGATTCGTCGGAGTTATGGCCATCGGCTGCATCATCGCCGCCCTCCTTGGCCTTGCGCTTGCCGTCCCGGCCCTTGGACGATAGAATATGAAGCAGGCTCCCAATTCGCTTGCCCTTCTTCTTCTTCCTCCGTCCTCCCTTCTTACTCTTCTTGGTACCGTCCGCGCTGCAGTCCCGATCGTCTTCGTCGTCTTCATCGTCGTCTTCGACCTCGCGTTCGTGTTCCAATTCGTCGTCTTCGTCGTCCTCGTTCCGCGCGTCGCGCTCCGCGATGGCCTTCTGGAGCATGGTCCTGAGAGTGCCGCACATCTCGTCGAAGAAGCGTCCCTCGCGATCATCGTCAAGCAGTCCAGTGGGCACTGCGATGTGCGTCTCGGGTGGTTGTCCGTCATTGGAGGTGGTGTGGCTGCGCTCCCGGTTGTGGTGGCCGCCCCGACGCCGCCGGAATCGATCGGTCTCCTTCTCCTCCATGCGGCTCACCAACACCTTCAGCTCATAGGTCGACATCGTGCATAGCCTCCGCTCGAACTCCTTTAATTCCCTGTATCATCGTCACCACAACGCAAGAAGACCGAAGCGTAAGCGACAGTGAGCGGCGCATGCGGAATGGAGGGTGGGTAGGTGTACCTCTGGAATTTGAGTTCCTCTTGTATGCGATCGATCTCCTTCTTGAGCTCCTCGATCTCGTCCAGTTCGTCACTGTCCCACTCCTCCTCGGCAATACCCTCGAAGCCCTGGGTTTGCACAAAGTTCACGATGTCCCGCGCCGTCTCGCGCCTCGACCTGGCTTCGCTCTCATCCACTGTGCCAAGCGAACCGCCGCTCGTCTGGCCGCTCATCTCGACATCGGCGTGCGACTGGAGCAGAGATTGATCGGCGTTGTTGTTGTGCTCGTAGTCACTTTCGTCCGCGCACACGCCCGCGTTCCACTCCACGTCGCCTTCCTCGATGATGCGCTTGAGCTCTTCGGTGGTCATCTTCTCCAGCTCCTGCTCCAGCATCATCTCTGGATGCGCCGTGGACAGTTACGCGGCGTCAGCTCAACTTCGAAAAGCGACATTCAGCAAAAGCGAAGAGGGAGAGAACCAGCAGCGCCGAGCTCCATCCTGAGGTGAAGATGCTTGTCGTGAGCCCCCACAATCGCATCGGCACGAATGGCCTCCATGGCGCATCCCCTACAGACAAAGGTCCACGAGGAGGTTCTCAATGGCAAGTTGTCGTTGCGGCACGACCCTGGCCACAAGGAAGACAGTTGGTGAGCGTGAGAACCCGCCATTGGAGCAAGTTGGAATGAAATAAAGCAATAATAACTCGTGAACAAAAGACAATCATTTTTTTAAAAATTATTCTGTGATAAATAATAATCGGAATTAAAAGAACGAAGGCCAGCTTTGGTGTGAAGACAAAGGAGCCGAGGGGGGGGGTACGCTACCTGATTGATGTTGTGTTTAGGCCGTAGTAGGAGGTGCGTGAGGTGTGCAGTCGCAAGTCTAACTCAGTGGAAGTGTTGTATGGCAGGTCTGTGTCAAGTTGTCAATCATAATCGGGAAAAGGGGACTTGAGCCGTGTTTGCGGCTTTTGCGGCAGGCTTCACGAACCTCGGGTTTCTTGTCACCGGGGGGGGGCAAAGCTGCTCGTTCCGGTCCTCCTACTCTTCTCCTTCTCCTCCTGGCTCACAAGCGACAAGTTGTGCCAGGTTCGCGTTTGTTTTGTTTTCGAAATCAAAAGCGCGCACGCGTTTGCAATTTTCCAGCCGTCGGCCGCTCGGTCGGCGGGACTGTACGCGAAATCTGAAATATTTGATGCGCACGGCGAGCAGGCGGTGAGATTCCGCGTGGTCGCTCCACGCAAAGATCACGGACGGTGCGGGAGCGAACACGCTGTGGCGGACACACAGATACCGGCTGGACCTGATCTACCACCAGGCGAGGGCAAGGGTTCGACGTCCACAAGGGTCACACAGGTGTGCCGCTGTGTCAGGTGCGCCTGCGGTCCCAGAGAGACGCCATGCTCCACCGGGCAATGCCTGCCCCCACCACGAGCACGCCGTCAGCGCATGGGCACTGTGAGTGAGGCTGGAGACGAGGTGTGGACATCGAATTGATGTCTGCTGTACCCTCAACGAACACGCCGGCGGCGGCAGCCATCGTGCATGATGATACAGGGTTGAAGACGCGAGGTAATGGCAGCAGAATCAAGCCTGGAGACGAGTTGGTGCAATGAGGTCTTCTGGGAGTTGACATCAGAGCTAGTAACAATCAGGGGAGTGGCTTACCGAACAGGTAGTGGTGAACGTGGATTTCGTGCGTCTTGCGTATGAAGAAGGACACGATGCCCAAGAACGCCAGGACGCCACCGTAGGCAAGCGCGTACCAGAGCAAAAGGCCATCCAGAGCCTGTACCGGTAGATTGATAAGGTGTCGTCGCACGCGGGGGTATAAAGCGCGGATAATAGAAGAAACCGTACGAGCAAGATGACCTGCAGTGCGGCCACGCAGAGGAGGAACGCGAGCAAAACTGCCAGCGCACTTAACTCCTTCTTCGTGTACGTCGCCCACCGACTGGGCACGACAAGCTGTGTGCACGTTCGAGTGGATCGATGTTGAGCAAACTGCAAAGCTAGTAGCTGGGGTGGTGATGAGGACACGTGCCTTGTCGCCGACTGCCCGAAGGAAGAGGTTCTTGTCCATGTACGTGATGTGTAGGCCCGCATAGAACGGGACGACGAAGAATAGGTAATTGTAGATGAGAGCAAACGCCTCTGCGTCCGTCTTTGGGTCAAGCTGGAAGAGTGCGCCTACAATCCGCTCCGTTATGTCGGTGGTGATGGATTGAGGGTTTGACTTGGCTGCAGGCAGCGCGAGCTTGACATCAGTTGAAGAAACCTTAAGGGATGTGAGCTCAAGACAAAGGACGTACGGACGGCCAAGGCGAAGACCGGACCCAGGAGGAACAGGAAGGGACCCGAGGCCAGCAACTTGAGCACTTCCTGCGCAAGCCATCAGTTCATGATTGCGCGCTTGAGGCTTTTTGACCACCAAGAGGAAGCGAGTCCAGTACCCGATAGTGCCCGCGTCGACTGCGGAGAGGATTGGTCCTCTTCTCGGTGATGTGGGCCACGAAGATGAATCCCATCACGAGCAGCACATGCCACATCACCACGTTCGCCCAGCTGAACCGATCGTTCCTCATCATGTCTGTGTGACCAGGTGACGTCCACACAGCACACACCAGACGTACATTCGTCAACCTAACCGTGGTGACCGCTCCGAGCAGGTGAAAGGGCATAGGTACCACGCAGGAGAGGCGACTCGATGGAGGAAGAGGGGATGAAGCGGGTGGAGAGCGAGAGCAAGAGCAGCCCCGCAAGCACGTGCACCGTGACGCCGGCAATGCGCCTGGCCCTCTTGCGGGCCCTCCTCTCTGCGCGTGCTCGTTGTTCGTCTGTAAGCACAGCGTCGGCGGCACTCCCCTCTGTGCTGCACCCATCTTCATCAGCTGAATTGACATCTGGGGCTACGATGCTGGACGACGAATTTGATTCTTCTGTTGGGGGGTGGTCGAGTTCGATCAGTTCGTTTTCATATGTGAGCTGGTGGTAGGCGACCTCGTTGTGGGCACCACCGCCACCCCCCACCATCATGGCAGAGTCATCATCGTCCTCCTCCGTTGTGCTCCGGTGCATACCTCGAGTCCTGCTCGGTGTGCTTCGCGTGCGTCGTGGCCGGACAGGTCCCAACATGCCGGAGACCTTTTATTTTTTTTAATCAACAAAAGAAATCTTTTGGGACAGAAACGTGCCTGTACGGTCTTTTTTGGCAGATTGTAGACAACATGATTTTCGTTTCGTCGACAGATTGCAGGCATGGTTGCTTTGCAGGGAGGATTGTGCTTGCTTGAAGTCCAACATAAGCAAGGAGGACACGCTGGTGTTACTGCGCCTATAGCCGCTGCACACTGTCGCCCTTGCGAATAACTCCCTCACCTTCGATCAAGCGCACAAACACACCTGCACATCGCCACTCGGATTAGGCGATCAGCGCTAATGAGCGCACACATGCCCGTGATCACGACGAAGCATGCGCGTACCTCGCTTGCCAGTGAGGGCCGGATCCTCACCGACACACGCCAGCTTCTGGCCGACCTCGAACTCGAGATCGGTGCCCAGCTTGAATCGGGTTCCCGGCTCGGCTTGCCCAAGGTCCACCCCTCGCACAGTGATGTTCTCCTTCACGCCCCCAACCTGCATGCCGGCCTCCAGCAGCTCCTCATCCACCAGCAACACCTCGCGGCCTGCGCACCACATGTACACCGCGTCATGCACGCCGTTCCAGCCACACCGGAACAGAGGGGGGGGGGAGCTAGGGACCTGTGGCGGTAGAACCCGTGGTCTGGCGAAAGCGATCACCCTCGAGCCCCTCAGGAAACACTCGCACTTGGTCGACAGCGTTGCGCACACCTCGCTCGGGCGACACGAACAATGCCACCACCTCGCCTTCCATCTTTTGCTGTTGCTTTGGCTAGTAGAAAATGATTTTTCTCTTTTCTTTGGCAGAAATAAAATTCAAACCCAGCCAATAGCGTGATTTCAAGAGGTGCCGTTCAAAGATAGGTGTCTGATCATGCGAGGGGGGGGGGCAGCTGTCCTTTGGCCCCCGTGATTAGCTCTTGTCTTTGCGGGTGGCCTTCTTCTCCTTCTTCTCCTTATCGCCCTTGGTCTTTTTGGCCTTGACGGTGCCCTTGAAATTGGGCGATGAGGACAGGGCTGGAATGGTGGGGATCTCGCCGCTGCTGTCGTTGCTGATCCTGGGGAGAGGTGATCAGCGACGTTGGGGCAAGGCGCGACTAGATGTCCCCACCACGATAAAGAGGGGTGGGTACCTGTCAAGCATGTCGACGCTCTCGGAGCGGGTGGAGAGCTTGGCGACGGCGGGCGACTTGGAGAGGCGCGCAATGTCCTCGGACATCTCGGCGGAGATGGAGGAGGGCAGCTTGAACGTGGGCACCACCCAACCTTCGGGCAGCTGCGCGCGGTACTCTTCCACTCCGCGCTTGAGCTGCTCGTACTTTATCTCCAGCTGCTCCTGCAGGCCGGCCATGTCGGCGCTGCATACGATCGCATGGATGTTCAGCCCTGTGCAACCACACACACCGCCACCGAGGTTAGTAATCGCCAACGAGGGATGAAAGGACAGCGATGAGGAGTACTCACCCTTCTCGAGAATGTCGACCTGGTAGAGGATGTTGTTCTTGAGCTTGTTGATGAGAGGCATGTCGCCCGGATTGGCTGAGGCGTAGGCGGGCGTGAGGAATGCCTTCTGGTACATGGCCACGCCTCCAGCGACGGCTGCGTCGATCACACCGTTGAGCACCATCGTGAACGGATTGATGTTGAGGTCACGCGTCGACCCGTATTTGATGATGATCTCCTTGAGCTCCTCGTTCTTGGACTGGATCGAGTTGACGGCGTTCTGGATGGGCGTCACCTCGATGATCCGGGATTCCACGATCTCTGCACGGCGCCTGATGCTGGGGAACGCGTCCGCGGTCATGAAGTAGGAGTTACGGATCCACAAATCCTGATCGGGAAGTAGATGTTAGACAGGACACTAAAAGTTGTGCTTCAGCGCCACACATTACCAGATGGTGGAAAGCGGTACCTCGAACTCGTTCTCCTTGTTCTTTTGCTTGTCCTTCCTGAAGGGCTTGGAGTAGACGAACACCTTGACGTCATTGCCGAGCAGGAACTTCTTGATGGAAGGCGGCATCCGCTCGTTGACCACCTTCTCCTTGGCCTCCATCTCTTCGACCGAGGCAGCCTTGACGGTGAAGATCTGCAGGTGCTGTTTGTAGCTGTAGATGGATTAGATCAGGTAAATACACACGTTGCGCATGTTGGGCCGAGCAGCAAAAGGTCAGTACCTGTTCTTTATCTCCTCTCCAGGTGCCTCGGTGAAGGTGAGAAGCTCTGCAGCGGGCCAGAGGGCAGTGACGCGCGCCTGGAAGTCTCTCGAGTGCTGTGTGGATTGAATGGATGCGTTAGCTGATGTATGTGAGCGATTAATGAAGAATGAAGTGCATACCTCCAGCTCGTAGCCCTTGAAGATGAACTGTCTGTTGGCCAGATTGCCGGGGAAGCCTTTGCCGAAGAAGCCCACGAAGAAGTAGTCCGAGTAGAAGCGCTCCTCGCTCACGATCGAACTGAAGAAGCGAGCCTGCCGAGCCTGTTGACATGTCGATGAGACACAACCGGACGCTGGGTGCATGTGCGTGTGCATACATGCGTGCATGCAGGGTATGCGAGAGGGTTTACCAGAACGTTGGAGAGCTTCTCGTAGTCGAAGAAGATGCGCTGGTATTGGAAGCGCAGCTTCTCCATGAGATCAATGGCCTTCTCCCACGCTTTGCCATGGTCGAAGAAGTCGATTGCTTGGAAGTACAGCCGCTCCTGCACCACAAAGAAACGTAAAGGTAAGGAAATGCCAGCGATCAGACGTTCAGGTGACATGCGTAAACGTAAAGGCCAAGGTCCTCAGGAGGTGATACCTTGCGCTCCCATGCGATTTCGCTGTTTTGGTGGGGTCCCATGGGCGGCACAGTGTCCTCGGTCCAGTCATACAGGTCGGCATGCAGCAGGAGCGTGAGGCCGGCCTCGACATGATGACCGTTGCCCTCGTGCTGTTTGCAGAGATCTAAATCGACAATGGTGATGCACTCGATGGTGAGTCGAGCGTTATGATCATCATGATTGAAGAGATCTGGAGCTCAAAACGCACCGTGAATGTACTTCACATATTTGTCCTGTCGATCGGTCTGCTTGAGATACTGCAAGAGCTGCAGCGTCGCCTCCGTACGGTCGTCGTCGTACGCTTTGGGCAGCACACGCAGCGCCGTGAACAGATCAACAATCTTCTCCATGTCTTGCAGGAACGATAGACCTGTTGATTTGTTAAAACAGAAGTTTAGACTTACTAGTACCACGAACGAGTGCGAACGCTAGCTTGTGAATGTACCATGCTCCCTTAGAGCCTCGTCCTTCTCGGCCTCGAAGCGAACATTGAGGGTGGCCCTGAAATATTTCTGCACAACGATGAAGAACAGTAAGGACCACATGTACGGTCGGGGGAGTGAGCGTACGAGTGTCAATCCATGGACGCACCTTGAAGGAGTCGGCAGCCTGCTGCGCCTGGCTCGAGGTGGCAGACGTGATCATCGCCCCCGTAGGGCGAGCGATGGCCGAGCCGCTCCTATTTAGGCTACTGAACCAATAAGCGTGAGTGGTGTGGCATTGCATTGATGGATTCAAAACAGGCGGAACAGAGAGCGTACGCCAAGCTTGCGCTGTTGGCCGAAGCAAAGCGCTCGTTGACGATCTTATCCAGGGCGTCGATGGTCTGCGTTTCGACTCCGCGGAAGGTCCGGGTGGCACTACAGCCATACAAGCGTATATGAGCCATAGCGAGGGTCAAGACACATCACCACACATACCACATAGTGGCCAGAGACGCACCTGAACTCTCGAGTGAGCGTGGAGAAATAGAGCGTGAGGCCAGCTTCCTTAAGCTGTGGCTCCTCCACCATGGCCAACTCGAGGAATGGTCCAACGAGCGCCTGCAGGGTCGCAGCAAGGTGAGTCTCTGTCCTGTATGATTAGTGGCCCATTGCTGAAGAGTGCGCACCTTGATGAACAGAGTCTGCCTCGGCCCAAGCACGTTCCAGACCTTCTTGAAATGGTCCATCACAGGCAAACGCATATCACCGTACCTAATGTTTACGTCCGTGATCAAATGATGAGTAACCACTTAAAGGTTACAAGGAAGAGAATGAAAGTGGCGGGAGAGCGTACTCGGTGTGGATGAGGGACTGCTTCTGAGCGGTGAACTTCTCCATGGTCAGAGGGCCGGCCGTGATGAAGTTGATGGTGAGGGTGAAGAAGGCCTCGAACACCTTCCTCTCCAGCGCCGTTGCCGAGTCAGCGCTTCCTGCGGCAGCCTTGCGCCGCGCCGGCAGAGGCAGCCCACGTCCTGCATTGTTTTATGACCACCCCAAGGCAGTCAGCGGGCGGCGAAGTTGCAAGGAAAATTGAGTCGAACCAGGGGAGAGGATGGAGAGCGTACCGGTGATGCTGCTGCCAGAGGTGATCGGGCTGTTGGAGAGTCTCCTTGGCGCAGGAGAACGGATGCCGGTGCCCGGTCGCACTGCGGCAGGAGAGCTGGGCGGTCTGCGTACATAGGAAATAGGTTGGTTAAAGCGCCCATGGGAATACACGCACCTGATTAGGTCAACTGACGAAGGAGCACTATGGTACGTACCCACCAGAGGTGCCCGATGACGAAGAGCCCAGAGAGCCAACACTACCGTTGGGTGAGGGGCCGTTGCCGTTGGTGGGCGGCGACATCGAAGAGTTGCGGCTGACGTCGGCTGCATTCCCTGCGCCAGTGCCGGGGATGGAGCGGGGTGGCGTCGCCGGCACGGGGCGAGGACCAACGGTGCTACCGGCAGCACCACCAGGCCTGGGGAATCCGGGCGAGGAAGGTGACGGCGACGGAGACGGCGAAGACGATGGAGAACCGCTTGGTGATCCCGGTGTGTTGACAGCCTGCAGGAAGCGGTTCGCCACGCCACCACCCACGCCACCACGGTTCGGGATAGGCACGCTGCCTGATGAAGCCGGGCCGCCGGAGGCCGTCGAGGCTGGGCCGCCGGGCGAATTGAATGGCGAGGAAGAGACTAGGCTTCCAGAAGAAGTGGGGCCACCGCGAGGCGGAATGCCAGGAGACGGGCGGGCGAGGGCGGGCGACGTTGGGGCTGGCCCGGCGGCGGTGCCCGACGAAGAAGAGGCAAGAGGTGATGGTCCACGGAAGGACGACCCGCCAGAACTAGCGATAGAAGACGACAAAGACGACGTCGGGGCTCCACCGGTGCGCGGGGCACCGCCAAATGAGGAGGGCTTGGCACCCGTCGGGCCGGAGCCGTCGGAGGAGAGGAAGCCCAGGCGGAAGGGTAGAATGTCGGTCATGATGGATATGACCTTCGAGATCGTAGAGTACTGGAACATCTGCAGCCCGAACCAGTTCTCGGGGAAGGCCGGACGCTCGGCGATCAGCGACGACAGGTTGCGGAACAGCCCAATCAGCGTGTTCTGTAAAGGACGGCGAATCACCGCAGTGTTAGTTGCATGTCATTGAAATTAGCGAGTGAGCCTGGAGCTTACCCTGATGTTCTCCTCTCCATTAAGGGAGTGAAGGAAGGCCTGGTAGCTCTGCGGTGCCAAAAGGTGAAGAATAGAAAGAAGACACATGACGAGATCGGCCTGCATGGTCTTGTCTCCTTGCTGGCCCGGTTGGCTCGTAAGATCAATGCACTGTAGCACCTCAGGCAGAACCGATGCTACACCTGAGTCCCAGACATTCGTCTCAGACTGAGGAACCACGCGGGAGTAGGCACATCAGTTACTATCCTCTCGGAATCGATCGCGCTTTGCCAATGAACGCACCGCGAGGTTGGTCTGGAGCTGCTCGAGGAGCAGGAAGAGGACCGAGATGCACTCGCGCTTCTCCTCCAACTTGTCCGACGAGCTTAGGAACTGCTTCAAATTGGAGAGCACGACAGGCATGAGCTGCTTACGCGCGCCTACGGAGATATAGTCAGTCAGTAACAACAACTTCTGTCGGAAAGGGGGCAAGAGGAACATGCCGGTGTTCTGGAAGAGCGAATCGCAGATGATGGAGTGGATGAGCAACAGCTTTTCAACGTTAAGGCGCGTAGTGGTGTTGCCCTTGACGCTGTCCAGGAACTTGCCTGCGATCGAGCTCCTCTCCTGGATCGAGAACAGAGACTCCAAGTGCGCGAAGAACCGAGAGAAGTGCCTGACGGCAAGCGTCTGAGCACCGATTAGCCAATCCACCTTCTGTGCCATCAGCTCGTTGAAGACCTCGAAGAAGCCGGCCATGTCGCGCTTGAACTCCTCCTTCCTATATAAGTAATCAGATGACGTGAGCCGTGTGTGCATGGATGAGATGGATAGGAAGGACCACGTACGTGCGGAGCGCATCTTGCGGGTTGGTACGGTCGTAGAGGATGCGCGAGGCGAGGATAAACTTGAGCAGGTACTCGAGGGCCTTCACGGTTGGGATGAGTTTCTTGCCAGAGATAGGCGATGGTGTAGTCGTAGTCGTCAACTCCTGTGATCAGAGACAAGCAAGAGCCACAGTGTGTTAGAACGCCATGAACGGTGCATGTGTGCGTGCGCATGAAACTTTCGAGTGAAGTGGCCAACCTTGAACTGTTCCTTAAGGCAGAACATGAGGTTTTTGTGCATCTTGGAGAAGTTGTTGTCGGCTTCGTCCGGTTGGCCCCCGAGCCTGCGCGGGCCTGGACTGCTGGGGCCGAGGCCAGATCCCGAAGAGCCGAGGACGGAGTTCCTCTGCCGGTGGCTGGGAACCGCTGAGGAGGCAGCCGGCGCGGCAGAGGCGAGGCCTGACGCTGGCTTCACCTCGGCCTGGCGACAGAGACACACACCGACCCCAAATCACAGTTGGTGACCCTTCCCTTTCCCTCTTAGCCCACGTGGTTATAGGGTTGAAGCGCACCTGTTGGTAGTGAACGATGTAGTTGTCGAGAGCGCTTCTGTGGGTGGACTGTCCCTGCTTTTCGTCGTAGAGCAACTGGATCGTGTTCACGATGGCGTCGTACCTGAGTATACAGCGTCACGTCGCTGTTAGAGAGAGCTCGCTGTCAGTGCGCTCAGGCCAAAGCGGATGCGCGTACACTTGAAGCGAGAGCTTGGTGTTGCCCTGGCAGCTGGGCGAGACGAGAATGGCGAACAGGGAGTCAAAGGTCTCCTTCAGGAATTTGACAATCTCGTTCTGATCGACGAAAGAAAACTTGTTGAGCATGCCTGGCAGATCGCTTTGCTGCCGCCACTGTAGCAGCCCCAGCATCGACGCTGAAGCGCAGACGCGCACATGCCAAGCGTAAGCCATTGACGTTGCCTTCATCATATGAGAAGTCAATCGAGGCTGAGAATTGTGCGTACTGTTCTGCGTGAGAAAAGTCGAGCAGAGCGTGGTTCTGAGCTTGATCACCTCGCCCTTCCGGATTGCCAGCTTGCTGGAGCTCGCGGGATCTACTTGCGCCGTGTGAGCGGACAAAACTGACTAACGAAGCGGGGCTGGGAGAGCTGTGTACCAAGGTAAAAGGCACGTTCGTCGACGGAGCGCGGCGGCTTGAAGGTGGTGATCTCTTTGAGGCCGTCGGTTGACACCGTGCCATCTGTGTTGGTTAGACGGAGGAATCCGTTGCTGATGACCTTGGCGCCCTTCTTGCCCACGCTCTAAGAAAGAGGTTGGGCCGATATCGAAGTTTGGTTGGTGAGACTAGCCCTGAGACTTTCATCAGCTTCGGCCGAAGAGACTCGAGCGTGTGTACCTGGAAAGTAAAGTACAGATGGCATCGGGGATAGTCCTCGGGCTTGACATTGACTCTAACGGTCTCCTTCCACACAGGATTGCCGCACTTGTGAAGCACGAGCGACTTGAACTCGGTCACCGGCTTTTCACCGGTGCCGGAGCTAAAGCAGTTGTTGACGGGATAGCCGTTGTCGTCCCGAACACCCACAAGAAGCTGATAAACGACTAAAGATCAGATCCCCTACGCTTCTCAATAAGTCGGTGAATGGCTCACACGGACGCACCTCGAGATTCTTGTCGCCAGCTTCGGAGGCTACCACGGCACTATCGAGGGTAATGTACAGATCGTTCCTGCCCGCCTGGTTCTGAGGCTGCGAGTCGTTGATGTTGAGCTTTTGCTGCAGCGGGAACCGGCTAAGATCGGAGAACGACTTGATGACCTGCACGACAGTGTGCACGACAAGAACTTGGTTACTCCCCGGTGTGCTGATGGAGCCCTGGTTGGGCGATTTGATCAAAGCGTACGTGGTCGTAGGTGCCACCAAAAAGACGGAAGCCCAGCGAGAGCGAGCCCTTGGGCTGCGATTGGTATGCCGAGGCCACGTTCTGGATGATCACTGAATGAACGAAACACCTACAGAGTTAACACCTCTCGCGCGCATGCGCGCACACAGAAGCGCTGCACAGTCACGAGAAGAGGCGGACAACGTACAATCTGGGAGGGTGGCAAACTTCTCCTCCTCCTTGGGAGCAAACATCTTCATCGAATGTTCGCTCTCCTTGCCCAAGCCCAGGCTCAAATCAGATAGAGACATAACTCCACAAGCGAACGGGCGCCTGAGAGCTTCGTCGTCCTTGACCTGTACGGGGGCGCCCTGATGATGAGTTGCAATGACACTCTCTGACCGAAGGTAGAGTTGTTTTACCTCTTTCTTTGCCTTGGCGCTATCGTCCCACACAAGCTGACCTCTGCGCACCATGCGACACACAAGGTGGACATCACCGCCATGGAGCTCGGTCACCTGTAGGCACTCGGAGTTAGGACAGAGTCCTCACTTGCGCAAATCAGAGTACGGTACGTACCTCGAACCAGGACTTGATAGTGCCGATGGCGTTGATGTCAGGAGGAAGGCCGTTGGCCGTGAGGCCCACCTTGAACTCCTCGGTCAGGTTCTGACCGCTCCTCGCGCTGTACAGAGAGAAATAGAGGTCCGTCGGTTCGCCGACCTAGTTCGACATTGTGGCGGTGGTGAGGTCAAGTAAGCTGCGGCACGGATAATGGGAGAAACGCGGGGGAGGTCGGTGGGACTTCGAGACTTACCTGGCACATGGAGAGCTTGAGCTCCAGCAGAAGGCAGTGCTGAGCGATGTCCTTCGCAGTGTTGATGCTGATGAGCTTAGCGCTCTTGACACTGAGGTCGACCGTCGATGACTGCTGAGCGAGCAGGTCACGCGAAGCAGTCAAGGGCTGTTGTTGTATACATGAGCATTAGTTCAACGTCCAGCAAGACTCCTCTTCGCCGAGCGGAGTGAAGCGTACGTTCTTCTCCTTGATCGGGAGTTTGTCTGCGCCAGGGGTGGTGTCCTTGGAGGCTAGTTCTTGGTGCTACGGTAGTTCATTACCAGTGCAAGCGTTGGAGGCACACCCATACGATCAGACGATTCGGACAAGGCGAGAACGAGCCAGCAAAGCAAAGCAACGTACCATGCGGTAGAGCTTGAGGACGGCGGTATTATTCTCGGTGGCAGGTTCGCCAGAGGGAGTCTTCACGATCATGTCGAGGCCCAGCAGACGCCTGCCCTCCTCGATGTTGCTCATCACACGCGGCTTGAGTTCGGCCAACGCTTTCTGAAGAGCGCCACCATATTAGGGTCATTCACCAATAGGACTTAAGACGCAGCTGCACGACAGATGGAGAGGCACGTACAGGAGGCGTGTGAGGCGAGGTGATGATGCGATGCCAATCGAGCAAGACCTTCATGCGGTCCTTGATCGTCGAGTACTCCTTCATACGCCTCTCCTGTAGGACCAATCAATGCCTGTTAGTACGAGAAGCGCGCGAGAACGTGGTTGAGTTGAGGAGAACGGAGGTGGATAGGCACCAGGTAGTACTGGCGCATGAGGGCGCCCCACTCGCGCAGCACTCCACGCAGCTCCTTGGTGATGGGATCATCGTCGAGCTCGCGCGTGATGGAGATGTAGGTCTTGGGGAAGATGCCCTTCACCTCCTTAGGCTATGTATGTCCACGCACGCGCACCACATGAGAGCAAATGAGCGACACGGGTCAGTCAGGCTGCCACACGAGCACGACAAGAGCACCTCGTGACCAAGAAGGAGAGCAGGCGATAGTGTACCGTGCGATCGGTGTCGCCCTCACGGGCCTCGATGATAAGGCTGCCACGGTACCAACCATCGATCTCCTCTTGGATTCTATTCCAAAGAGGGCGAATCGGGTCAGATACGACTTGCTCCCTTCCTCCACTTGTCGTTCATGGGTCATATGCAAGGCGTACCGGATCTTATCGCCAATCTTGAAGGGCAACTGGAACTGGGCGCCAGCGGCCGGGCGGTAGGGGAAGATAGCTGTGCGCGGCGCAACAAAGAGTCCTCGCTATCAGCAGGTGTGTCGTTCCCCTCCGCCCATTCATCTCCCTTCCTCCAAGCCAGAAGACGGGCGCATCCATCTTTCGCTCCCCCCCTCGGGGTAGCTTGACCATTTTTCAAACTCGACACCTCGGAGGACGGAAAAACGAGGGGCGCGTTCTCCTTCCGAAAAAAGAGGAAGAGCTCGGCTTGGTCGGCCGCCCTCTTGTAGGGTAGGGTAGGGCACGCATTCACCATCCAACGCTACTCCCTCCCTTTCCGCTGGGGAAAGCAGCCCGCTTCATCTTTCCGAGGCGGATACTTGGGGGAGCAGCGACGGAGCTAAAGAGGAAAGGGACGGGACGGGATCCAGCAGAGGAGAGGAGAACAGGCGTACCGAATCCAAACGCGTCCATGGGCTTCCATTTTGCGCCTACCGAAGAAGGTGCCGACCACGCCATGTTGGTGGTGTGCTTGGTTCGGTGCTGTACTGGCCCCGAGGACCTCCTCTGCCCCTTACCAAATTAATTATTGCCGCTCCCTGCCTCTCTTTGTGACACCAGCCTGCCACCTGCCTGCTAACCCTTCCGGTTGGAGCCGCAGCAGCCGTCCACAACGAAGTCGACAGCTTGCGGCAGCCAATGGGCAAAGCCGATCGCTTGCATAATGGAAAGAGAAAACATGAAAGAGAAAAAAGAAGAAACTCGAAAAAGAGAAGAAGGAGCAACAGAGAAGATGTCGCTGGGGGTCTACGCCCTGGAGCCGGCCACCAACGGCAAGGTGCTGTTGAAGACCAGCGTGGGGGACATCGACATCGAGTTGTGGTCCAAGGAGGCGCCCAAGGCCTGCCGCAACTTCATCCAGCTGTGCCTGGAGGGCTACTACGATAACACCATCTTCCACCGCATCGTGAAGGACTTCATCGTACAGGGCGGCGATCCCACCGGCACTGGCTTTGGTACCGCCCGCTCCCTCAACAGATTCATTTTTAACCGATTCAGCATCAGAGAGGAGTGAGAGGTTTTAATTCAAGGGGGGACATCAGGCGGAGAGTCAATCTACGGGGAGCCCTTCGCGGATGAGTTCCACTCACGTCTCAAGTACCGGCACCGCGGCATGGTGGGCATGGCCAACACGGGGAGGGACAAGAACCGCTCGCAGTTCTTTATCACGCTCGGCCCCGCGGGCGAGCTCGAAGGCAAGAACACTCCCTTTGGCAAGGTACGTCATTTATATCACGTTCACTGGAGCCGCTTGCCCGGAAGGAGAGAAGCTAACGCTTAGTGTGTGTTTGCAGATCACGGGCAACACGATCTTCAACGTGCTCAAGCTGGGCGAGCTCGAGGTGAACGAGGAAGATCGACCGCTCTATCCGCCTCGCATCCTCGCTGCCGAGGTGCTGTCCAATCCGTTCGATGACATCGTGCCACGCGATCTCTACGCCCTGGGCATCAAGCGGAAGCCTGGAGAGGAGGACCAAGCGGCCAAGCCCACGGTCGATCGCCCCCAGATTCGCAAGAAGAGGAACGTAGGGCTGCTGTCGTTTGGCGAGGAGGAAGGCGCAGAGGAGGTGCCGCAGTTCAAGCCCCGCATGAAGAGCAGTCACGTGGCGGGCGAGCCCATTGCAGCCGCCGAGGCCGAGCCCAAGCGCAGCTCAAAGGCGGCCGCGGACACTGCCTCAGATTCCACCACTGCCAGCAGCACGTCCTCTTCGTCGAGCAAGCAGGTACGCTTCATCTGGATGACTTTTGATGGGCGCATCGACCATGGGTTTGACTTTGTACTACCGCGAACTGTCCAGGATGAGAGCAGAGACGAGGACGAGTATAAAGAGGAGCGAATGCCCAGTGGGAAGGATCGCCGACCGTCGGAGAGAAAACGACGAAGGTCGGAGGGCAGCGACGAAGACGACGGAGGAGAAGCAGAGGAGGAACGAGCAGTCATCAGAAAGAGGGAGGAGGCCACCAAAAGGAAGAGGAGAAGTGATGAAGATCATGCCGACGAGAAAGACGCCTCAAAAAAGGCCACATCGTCGTCGGCCTATGATGAAGTGATGGGTAGGAGAGAGCGCGAGAAGGAAGAGCGAAAGAAGGAGTTCAACGACCTCAAGAAGTCGCTCCTCTCGTTCAAGAAGCAGAGCGACAAACCTGCTGAAGGAAACGAAGACAAGAAGGACGAATCCACCCTCGATCCCCTCGAACAAATGCGCCTTAAGTACAAGGACAAGGCTCGGAAGCGCACCGGGGACCGACAGAAGCAGGTCACGCTCTCTCGCCCTAACTTGACACCCACCTCCAGTTTATGTCTCACTCGAAGGCTCGTGTGGTGTACAGACCTTGGATGCGCTCAAGAAGTTCCAGTCGTCCCTCAAGCAGCCCGACAAAGAGTGGAAGCAGCACGTCCTCAAGTTCGAGAAGATAGGCGGACAGGTTCGCTCTCTCTAGCCTGAACGCTCGCCTCTGTCCGCGCTTTCTGCACCACTCACCATCTCACTCCCGCGCGATCAGATGGAGAAGGAGGAGGAAATCTACTCGGTGTTCGATCCGCTGGCTGGCAAGGACCAACGCTCCAAGCCCTCGTGGCACAAGCAGCGACTCCAGCGCAAGGACGCGTCCAACCCGGACAAGTGGTGAGAAAGCGGGAGGGGGCAACGAGATCATGGCGCGAGTAATGCACTGATGCTGTTATTGTTGTTGTTGTTGTTATGATTATTCTACACGTGCCCGTGGTGTGCGGCAACCCGTTGCCCGTGATGTGTGGGGAGCTCACTGTTCTTCGATGTACTTGGAGACGGTCTCCTTGAGGGGCAGGTACTTGGTTTCGACCATGTTCTGGAAGGGGATGTGGTCGGAAGAGATCAGCGACTTGCTCAGCCGAATCGCGAATCCGCACATCCGCACGAACGCCGACATGTGCTCTGTGGCCAGATAGGAGACACGCTTTTGTCAGACCCACACAACTACTCCTAGATCATCTCGCGCGGAAGAGAAGTGTCACCTTTGAGGTGAGCGATGAGCTGAGGATCGTAGGGTTTGCCGGTATCAGGATCGATGGCGCCAGGAGGGAGGAAGGTCTCGCAGATCTTGAGCGGGCCCTCGTTCACCACTGCGATGCAGGAGGAAGCTTAGTCGGGGAAGTTTGATGGCACAGTGGCAAACAGGCGTACTTGTGACGACAGATCCCTGAATGACGGAATGGAGGGCGTTGAGGCGCGGGGGGTTGGTCTCAAGCTGTTCTCGCAGCGCAGCCACACGGTTCTCAATGAGCTCCACAGCGTTCTCCAACGGAGTAAGGATGACCTGTCGGTGCATGGCAGAAGGACGAGGGCAAGTGATTAGCTGCGGCTCGCAACGGCCATATGAGAGCGCAACTCGCACACACACACACACACCCGGCCATCGTACATTTTCAGTGGATACGACAGGAAGGCGAGTGAGGATGTAGGGGAAGCAGAGGCTGGTCTTGAACATGATCTTCTTCTTCTGCTGCCGGGCCAAACCCTCCGCCACATTCTTGCCCTGCGCCGTATACCCCGTCTCGAAGATGAAGGAGTCTAGTGGAGTGGTGAAAGAGCAGTGTGTGAAGAGGTCAATAAATAATCACTCAGATCACAAAGCTCTCTTGTGTGTTTGGGAGCTTGCGTACTGATATGGAAGTTGCGGGCGTGAGGGGTGACGCGCGAGGAGTCGGCATGAGGATTGACGGCACCGATCTGAACGTAGACCTTGCTCTTGTCCATCTCCGATGGATCGACAGCCTTGTTCTGCATGATCACCACGTTTTCCGTATCGCCGCCCACACGGCCCTTGTGCTTCTCCTGTTGTAGAACAGTCACACACAACGTTGCTAGCGTTGTCAGCGACTAGCGTTGCGGCCTCAACAACGATCGACCACAGCCTTAAGAAAGTTCACGTGCCTTAAGCTGGGTTTGCATGTGTCCGAGCTTCGTATGGCCGGGAAGACGGTAGACGAACTCCTTTCCGTCCAACTCCTCGAATTTGGAGCCGTAGTAGCCTACGCGGTAGTAGACGGGGAAGACTCGCACCTCCTTGTTCTGTAGGTTGAGACATCGACATCGCCTCGCGTTAGGACCAAGCGCAAGAAAGTTCGAAAGAGAGTGAGGGAGCTTACGGCGGTGATGAGCGTGTCTGTAAGAGCCCGGAATCGTTCAAGAGTCTGTGAGAGGTACGGGTATTGCTTCTCCGAGCTGAAGATGGTGGTCAGCATCATCAGCACCTCGAGGCACACTTCGTATGCCTTAGCCTGTACACATGGACGATGATGCGTCAGCGCTTGACATCAGGTGCGGAAGTAAGCATGCCCTTTATGTGGGCAGGGGCGGAAGCAATGGACGAACCTGCTCAAGAAGCTTGACCGCGGATTTGAGGAGCTTGGTGAGGCCTTTAGGAGACCAGATCTCTACGTTTTGGAAGGTGGAGTCGTCCTGGGTTTGCGGCAGCGACATGTCCCGCATCACGTTGGGAGCGATATCCAAGAAGCTCTCGGCCTTCGACAGATGGCGCACCTGAACAAGCGGTTGACAAAGACCTCGTAAGCGATGATTGCACCCCAGCTCGACTGAAGAGTTGGATGCCAGTTACCTGGAGTTGACCCTTGGCGACAAGGTACTCCACTACCAATGCAGCAATGTGCAGCTTGCACTGCGCAGCCTCCTCCGGATTGCCTTGCTGTAGTGGACGGAGTTAAAATTGCATACGGTCAGAGAACATGAGCTAAGACGAAAGGAAAGGCGAGTCTGGCTCATACGTTGACTTGGAACTCTGCCAAGTTGCGAAGCCACTGCACGCGCAGATCGGGCGAGTCAAAGTAGTCGTTGGAGATTCGCAGATAGACTTCGGCAATTGTTTCGGGGTCGTTGCGCACATTGCTCCCGTAGATCTTCGCACTGCGCAAGGTGAAGTGAGTACATGTGTCCGAGAGAGGGAGAGAAGGGGAGAGAGAGAGAGAAAGATGAGGAGCAGGCGCAAGCGGAACCTGTAGTCAATGAGACGGAACATGCGGGCAATGAGCTCAGCCACGCTATCATCAAACTTTTGAAGGTCGGCCTGCTTTCCCTTCTTAGCGCTCGAGTTGGAGAACTCCTTGATGGCCTTCAGCGACTCTTTCAGGAAGTTGAGGTTCTGTAACACCCCCTCCGTGAGCAGACTTGCTCCACCCACAAGCCCACGCCGAGGCAGCAGCAGCAGTACCTCGTTGTCCTTCATGCCACCCACGAGTCGGGAGACGGCCACTGTAGACTGCACTTGCATGCGCGATAGGTTGCCAGAGGTCTCCCAGTTTTTCTGATGTGGTCGGCCAAAAGGATGAGCGGAGGGGTCAAGTAAGGGCATCACGTGCTGCGTCAGTCAGATGATAAAAAGAGCATACCCTGAGGAAGAGGTAAAACATGGAGGCGGCCTTGCTACGGATGAGAGCGTCCGTGGAGTTGCAATGGGCCAGGATCTCAAAGGAGAGCAGCTCGCAGAACTTGGAATTGCTGCCATATTCAAACAGCGCTTGTTTAAACACCTGCACATCCGCCGGCGAAGAGGGGAGTCAGCTGACGGCTACAGTTTGGACAGGGACAAGAGACAACTGCGCTAGGCGAGTTCTTCTAAACGTTGAGGAACGTTGTTGAGGACAACGTACGTGAACTACGAACTGGAGAGTGGTGTAGATGATATCGAGAAGCTTAGGATTGTGGCCGGAAGCGTGGTTGTGAAGCAGCCGATGAAGCGTTGTCAACACGCCACCGATGGACACACTGGCGTGACGACGAAAAGATAAGGGTTAGGGATGGGCCAGGTGTGCCGGATGACCGTTACAGCGTACGCTGGCCACTCGCAAAGCGCGAGACAAGGGTTTCATACCTACTCATGGAGTTGAGTTCATCCTCAAAGTCGACCATGAAATCGACGAGGAGATCAGCAATGATGAGGCCCACTTCCTCACCTCCGTCGTCGTGCTGCACGATGCAATTCAACAGGACGTTGCGATGGCGGTGTACGAACGTCAGCGCAAGCTCATTCGCTCATGCAACACTTTCGGTCTGGGAGCGTACGTCGAAGACACCGAGGCATGAAGTGAGCAGACGCAGCAAAGCGGCGTGTCGCTTCTGTGCATCCTTCTTCCACCTGTTGATGATAACGGTACAGGCATGTGAGTCGCGAGCGTTGCCATGACAAGAAATGCATTGGGGGAGGGGTGTACCAGGTGCGTATCAGGTTTCGAGAGGCATGCCGGAAGATCCACATCAGACAGGCGAACCATTCTCTTTCATCACCGTACGGCACCAAGCTGTCAGCTCGCTCCACCATCTTTGTGGTGGGATGATTGTCAATTAGAAAATGTAGTTCGTCAAATCTGGAAGGAATGGGTGCAATAGAGTGAGCCCTGTACGTACCAATAGGACATAGGGGAAGTAGAGATTGGCAATCTGCTCTCGGACTGCGCGAGGCTGGTAGCGCGGCTCGTCGCCGTGCTTTTTGAGAAGGTTGCGTAGCGTGTTGATTCCCTGGAGCCATGGCCACAAGTAAGGGTCAAATGGCTGCTGCTGCTGCTGCTGCTGCTGCTGCTGCTGCTGCTGCTGCTGCTGCTGCTGCTGCTGCTGACACGAGGATAGGGGGTGATCGTGGAGAAAGGACGCCCTACCTGAGCGCGAAGTGACTTGGGCTCATCTACCGTGGTGGCGATCTCGCGAATGAGCAAGCCTACGAAGAAATGCTGCTTCCTATATTGTCATGTCATCACGCCCATGTTTGATTGTAAGTTGAGGATGGGGCAATGAAAAGAAGAGGAGGTATAGTGTAGCGTCCGTGGGAGGGATTGTTGTGGTACATGTGTTGGTCGAGCAGGAGATCGGGGTCGAGGGTCGGGATGGTCTGCGGCAGGAGTGGCAGCGAGAGGGGTACAAAATTGTCGTACTCGAACAGGGTGCGCAGGAACTTGAACTTGCCCAAGCGAGCATGCGCGTCTCGCACTCCAGCGATGTAGTTCCAGACCTTGAATCGTGCAAGTGTAAGAAGAGACTACTGAAAAAAGGGGTGTCCGACGATCGGGCGCGCAAAAGGGAAAAGAGTGCGGTACCATGTTGAGGACGATGCCACGGTCCATGATTTTGAGCATTTCACGCAGGAACGCCGGGAAGATGGAGATGCCGGTGAGTGAGGGGAGACCGCCGTCGCCGCGTCCCTCAACGAAGAGCATGCTCGTGAGCTGGCTCATGGCCTCAAGGAAGGGACGGCTGAAGCGAGTGCTACGTGTGCCCTCATCGTCTGTCGACATTAACACTTGCTCCATCAGCACACAGAAGCCACATGTGTGCAAGCCGATCGTAGCCACACGCGCGCGTGTGGACCGAGAACGTTAAGAGGAGATTGGAGACGCACTGATTTCGCCGGTGGAGTGAATCTTGAGGATCATGGACTTGGTCATGACCTCGAGAAGGAATGCCACGCCCTTGAAGTTCATGATTGCTGGATGCTGTAAACACGAGCACGAATAGAGTATGAAATCAATACATGCTGGCTGGCTCAGGGAAACTGAGGAGGCAGCAGTGGGCACTCGCATGAATCATTACATCTCAACGTGTTTTGGAATCGCACCTTCTCTTGGAGGAGCTCCATCCAATACTTGGCGATCTGTTCATAAGGATAGAGCAAGCCGCCCTCCACATTGTCGAACATGAACCTGACGTAGGAGGCCAACGACATGGCCAGCTCGCTCTTAGTGCTGCCCACTTTCTCACCCGTCGCTTCCGCCGCCCTGGTCCACAGATTTCGCAGTTGAGGGTCAGTCGCAGTAAACACCTCAAATGCGAGAGGCCAAAGAAAGATGTACCTCTGCACAACGTGGACGATGCCGAGGAAGGCGAGCTTGCGTTGAGCGCTCTTTTCGCGGGTGCACAGCACACGGAACAGTTCGTTGAGGAGAAGAGGCATGAAGAGCACGCACGCCTCGCCGCTAGCACGATCCATTCCATTCAAGATTTCCTGGTGGGTGGGTGGACATATGAGTTTGCGACTTGCCACAGAGCTCGAAGGAGTCGACTGAGTGAAGAGATAGTGCGTACAATCTCGTGCGCATCTGAAGGGTAAGCAGCCATTAGCGCGCGCAGTGAAGGGCTGGTAGTTTCTTTTTTGAGTGAGGGTCGCTTCAGTCGCTTGTCAGACGTCACGAGCTCCCTGTGACACATGTGTGAGCAAGACCATTACGTATATCACACCTCATGCACAGAAAAGAGGAATGTGATGGGTACCCGGTTGGTCGTATCATGCGGAAGAAGCTACGCAGCTGCTTGTCTTGCGTGTAGATCGATGACCAGAGGCGCGTACTAACCACCACAAACGACTTGGCCACGTCCTTGTTGGCGAGTGACGGAGGAGCGGTCAGGTAGCCTGCTGAGAGCTCCTTGACCACGGCCAGCGTGTAACGTCCGTCGCGCACGTGCCTGCCGAACGTACACTCATCAATGAGATCTTCGATAGGCATGAGAGCAAAAGAGGCTTGAGAGAGAGAGAGAGAGGTGAAGTAGAAGCGAACTTAATGAAGCTAAGATCTTCGCCCTTGCGGGACTTGGAGGAGGTCGCCAGAGGCAGGACGGCATAGCCCAGGGGTACATGGTTGGCCTTGTTGCCACTCACGTTGATGTGATAGATCGTCAAGAGCAGATGGTGCTTCGGTGTGAGCACACCTGGCACCTTGAACTTGAGCTAGCGCGCGGAATGGACAATCATGCAGAGAGATAGACACAGGATCAGCCAACTGTCGAAGATCACCAATGAACGCACACAAGTGAGAAAGCTAAGAACCTCATCATAGAAGTGAGGCTTCTTTTCATGGTAAAGGACGTTCGTGCATCCGACTTCGTTGAACTTGGCCATGGACGACTTGCCATAGACCACCTGCACACCGATGTGGTCGAATCATCGACCTCGGGTGCGTCAACACTGAAAGAGGTTTCGTTTGCGGTGACAGCGTGTTGAGCGACTGAAACGTACAGGAAGGCCTTTGGTGTTTACATCCGTGTCATTGTCCTTGAGGCGGACTTCAATTTGGAAGTTTGCAGATGCCGGGCCGCCCTAGAACGATCAACAACAGTCTTGAATAGCGTTCCAGGTCCAGTGAAAAGACCAACGGAGATCTTCCGGAGCACTGAAGGGTACCTTGAGTGACAGGGTCTCGGGATAAACGTAGAGATTGTTGACGTAGGTAACAAAGGGCTCCTTCCGCATTTCCAAGCTCTCAACCTCTCGCACAATCTGAGCGGTTTATACATAATGGTCATGTATATACATGACAAAGAGAGCCAATGTGTAAGTACTACGACTGCTGCAACCACTTTAAATGTGCGGACAACAGCGCTGGTGTGCGTACATCAAGCGAACAAGGATTTTTTGACAGGAACTCATCGGTCGTGCCCACCGGTAGGAATGACGGATCGTACGTGTTCGTCACTGTTTAGCGTTTGTTTTTGTGGGCGAGGGGTGAGGGAACAGGTCAGCAGTGTCTGCACGCACTCAACGGCATTAAAAGGCGTGAGGCAAGTACCAGTTTCCTCGAGGCCCAACGGCAGCACCTCCAGCTCGAACTGAGCGCCAATTGTCTTTGCTTCTGGGCTCTTGACAGTCCTCGTGATCAGGTGAGTGCTCTTCACTTGCGCCGAATCCTTCTTCTCATTGCCACTAGTAGGGTAGGGAAGAAAAGGGAAAGGAGTGATTGCCAGATGTGAGTAACCAATAGTCCAAGAGGAAGGACTTCGAGAAAGGTGCATGCTTCACCCGCCAAGGGCAATGTCGAGGAGGGACTGGTCGTCGAATGGTCCATTCTTGGCAATGGGCACAATGTAATCGATCTTCATGGTGTTGTAGGCGTCCGTTCGCAATGTGTACGACTCGGTGAACACAGGAGTAGCAGCCTGGATTGTGTGAGAACAAAAAAACCACAAGCCGCCACCACACATTGAGTCCTGTTGTTGCAGAAGACGATCGGTCGTAGAGCAGGCAGCATACCCATGCGAACGGTTGTACAGGATAGGGCTTGTTCTTGAATGCCGATTTGTTGTGCTTGACAAACTGCTCTATCTCCTCCTTCAGTTTGCCTGCGTCCTTAGCCTTGGCCTATAGGCGATGCGTGAACGCAACAAACATGGTGTCAGAGGAGTCCTCCTCCTGGCCAAGGAGGACGCCGAAAGGTACCACACGGGCGCAAGTGTACTTATATATAAATTCCGGAAAAGAGAGGAAGGGTAATGCGCACGTATTTGGCCTTGAGGTAGTAGCCTATCTCCTTGTCGAGGTCATTGCCGCAGAACATCTTCTCAATGCGAATGACCAAGTAGATGGCCGGCGTGGGATGGTAGATCTTGAACACTGCCTTGCGAGCCTGAGTTTCGATGTCGTTCTGCGGCGACAGTGAGACGCCTGCGTCGTTGTATCACGATCGTGAATGCGCGTTAGTCCAGAGATCTCGCGCTCATGCATCAACCGCGCGCGTCAGTGGACCGGTACCAAGCTCGAGTTGGCCGTTGTAGTCGAAGTGGAAGCTTTCAGAAATTCGCATGCGCGTGGCTGTGTCGTATAGGGTGGCAGTGCAGAACAGAGGCTCCTGCAACTCGAAAAGCTGGAACTTGAGTTCTTTGAAGTGAATCAGCAGGCGAGTGGATCTGGACAGAGTGCCAAAAAGAGCATGCGCGAAGCGTGAGAGCCGGTCCCGAAGTCAACGTTGCTCTTAGAGCTACATGCACAACCGCGAAGCAAAGGAGTGCGAGGGGTGGTACATGGTAGGCGGAAATGGTCGAGAGACCACAGCAGTCTTGGGTGGACCCTGGTGCTGGTCGTTGCAGGCGAACAAATCGCTGCTGGAGTTGGACTGTGGTGGTGGTGGTGGTGGTGGCGGGAAGAGGAGAGGAGGGATCGGCGGCACATCAGCACGTGATCACGATAATCGTCGTATGTGCGCCTGTAAAACAATGCACTGACTAAGGGCAGAAGTGTTACCAAAGTGTCCTTGTTCTGCTGGAGTACGGCTTTGTCGAAGGGCTTGTTGCAGATGTCCTCTTCGAGGCGAAATTTGTGCTCGTCCCGCAGCAGGGAGACCTCGCCGGATGAGGTGGCAGCACGTTCGAACGAACGTGTGGCTCGCCGTTCCTTGGGTGACAGTATCGCTGCTCCTGAGCCCGAGAGTGGGCTTGCTAAGAGCCCAGCGCTGCTGCTCTCAGCGGGAAGCGCGTACGTTCCACTGCCGTCCCTTGATCCGACCTCTCTCGCACTGTTAGGAGTGAGCGCACCGCCGGCAACAGCAGCGGCAGCGGCAGCAGAGGCAGCATCAATGCTGGAGAGTGGCGGAGGAGGCGGTAGAGGGATGATGTTGCCCTTGGGCGACGGTCCCGAATCGGCGGCGGCACGCAAGAGCGGATTGAGACGGACATTCATGTTGGGCGCCAGCGGATCGCTCTTCTTGATCTTGGCTTTGGCGGTCTTCTTCAGGTTGGGCGAGGAGGTGGAGGACGCATTGGTGAGCAGCGCGCCACGTCTGCTCCTCTGCTTCAGCGCATCCCAGCGAATATGCCACATCCCACATGCTGTAGCGAGACATGAACCAAGAAGAACCACCACACGTGTGAGCCAGGAGTGCTTGCATATATATGCAATCATACGGACAGGGAGCGATATATGGACAACACGTGTACCAGTAGTGATCGTGGTGTCGGTGTCAGGCGTATCCTGCTTGATGACCATCCACTCTTTGGTGAACGTGGAGAGGCATGCGTTCAACCAAGGCGCGTTATCTGGCTGAGTCTGTAGCAGCTCATCCTGAAAGAGGGGAGGGAGGGAGGGAGGAAAAAGTAATGGAGAAATTGTCAATATTCTAAGCTAGATGCGAGCCCGAAAGGTAAGTACCGGCACAGAAGGAACAAGGGTGCGCTCTTGTCTCTTCTTCTTCTTCACTCTGATCTGCTGATCGGGGAATAGCAGCGCCTCACTTACAGCAGGGTCGAGGCTTGCACACGTCTGCTCGTGTCACGAGCATTCACACACAAAACGTCAGCACCCAAGTAGTAGTGTAACTGTGTCTATTTGGAAGCAGGAGCGAGTGCTGGCCTACCTCAACGTAGTCCAAATGCTCCATCTCGAAATCGTCCCACCTGCCCAAGACCTTGCTTTCTCCCGCGTCTGCAAGCGTTTCCACCACAGCCCGCACCACCCGCACGCACGCACGCACCACAGGGTCAGGTTTGCGCGCAAGTCCTCCTTCCCTAAACCCAATTTGTATTCATTTAAAAAATAAATGGAATTAAATTAAATTTATAAAAAAAAATGAAAGCAGAGCGTCGTGGGTGGTGAGTGAGTGAGTGTGCACGTGCCTTCGAGCGAAGTCTGCCTAACGCGAGGGGACATGACGGGGATGTAGTCGTACTCGGCGTTGCTGTCGGTGCGCCCATCGTGGCCGGCAACGAGTTCCTCAACGCCGGCGTGGGCATCCGATTCGCTTCCGGTCCCGCCGCTCGAGAAACGCGTGGCAGCCTCGCGCGAGTCGCGGGCCCCCTCCCACTCTTCCTCGAGCTCCTGCGTGAGGGATGCCACCGACACGTTGCCGTCGAATCGCACGTTCTCGTCGCCGCCCCCTCCACGTGGTGATTTCTGATCCGCCGTGGGGATGTGTGACTTGCGCCGCTCTGCCGCCTCCTTGAGCTTGTTGTCCCTGGTGGTCGAGGGCGTCACCCGCGCAACGCGCACGCTCCCGCTCTTCTTCTTCTTGGTGGCCACCTCTGGAGAGGTAGCCTTGTCGCTGCTGCTGCTGCTGCTGCTCTCTTTGTCGAGGCTCCTCGTGGCGCCGCTGAGGAGCTTCTTGACCTTCTCCCTCTTCCTCTCCTTCTTGGCGGCCGTCGTGTGGTCCATCGTGGCGGCAATGGCCTCGGAAGGCGCCGACGTTACGCTGCTTGTTCCCGACCCCGCAGTGTTCCCCGAGGCCTCGGTTCCCGCCTCGTTTCCATCTTTGCTCAGTTTGGCTGAGACAAGCGCCCCCGACGATTTTGTCCGCCGGTGTATGCGCTTGCTGCTCGTTCGCTTTTCCCCCCTTGCCGTGGACTCCTCCTCTTCGAGGTGCTGCTGCTGCTGCTGCTGATGATGATGATCGGCCCCCGTTGAAACGTTTTCCCCTTCTTGCTTCGTCTCCATCTTCAAGCTTCCTTGGTTTTGGGGGGGGGGGCAGTTGCAGTTCGTCAGCTGGCTTTGATTGAGCTCTGCGGGTCAGTCAGTCTTCGAAGCTGTTTCTTTTTAGGGCCAGCCCCCTTGTCTCTTCTCCTCTCTCTTCCCCTTCCTCTCTTCGTTGCCTTCTGCTTTGAACTGAGTGGGTACTATGTTTACCCCTCCAACACAGTTGTTTGCGAGGTCGTCACAGCGAAAACGTTGGGGACGCAACAACCAAAGGCCGATATTAATTGCGCATGCCTAGAATTGTTGTGTCACTTCCGCGTTTCTCTTTTTGTACTTGCGTTGTCTCTTCAAAGGGCGCGTTTCGATTTGCGCCTGTTCGCTGACCGAGGCTTTACAAGAGGATGGGGATGTAGTCGAGGTAGAGCGTGCTTGTGGCGGCGAGCTGACTGCCGCAGTCTCTCAGCGTCATAGAGTCCGCAAGCTCCCGCACTTCGGTGTCGTAACCTTCTCCTTCCTCTTCATCGCCTTGGGTTGGTGTTGTGGTGCCGCCACCAGAGGGAAGGGGAGGCGAAGGAAGATCCAGCATCGCGCACAGGCGCACCTTCTCTGGCGTGAGGCCGTACTTTTGGAAGAGGAGGCTCTTCACGCCGAAGACCGTGAGCGATTGCGAAGCGTGGACGAGCTTGAACCGGACGTTCAGGTAATCTCCGTTGTTGGTCACCCCGTCATCCAGCTCCTCCCGGAGCAGCTTGAAGTAGAGTTCCTCAAAGTGTCGTTCCTCTTCGTGTGCTGTTGGTGATGCTCCATATCCGCCGCCGTCACTACCGCCGGGGATTGTTCCACCTTCTTCAAGGCCACGAGAAGAGCCGCGCCCGCGGGTGGTAGTCGTCGTGGTGCGGGAGGCGTAGGAGAAGAACGGCAGGTAGGAGGCTAGCACGGCAAAAGTGTTGTACCACAGGTCGCTGAAGAACTCCGAAACCATGCTCCGAGCATAGAGCTTGCGCACCGCTTGTTCCTGTTCGTTGGTGCTCATCTTGGCCTCGCGTACCGACTCGAACAGTTGCCACATTCGAGGGTCTTTTCGAGCGAACTTGAGCGGCTGTGGCACACACACGCACACACACGCACACATACACACCAAGAAGGATCAATCACAGGAGAAAAAAGTTTAGACAGTGGCACGAACCGTTCGGCCAAACTTATCCTCTATTAGAGGGCTCTCGCCGATCTGGCAACGACGGGTACTGGGTTAGTCAGGCGTACAGGTGCACAGGTGATCTTAGCGGTGTGTGCTCATTGAACGAATCATTACAACGAAACTCTATCATACGCGCGCTGTACCTGGAGGAGGAACGCAGCGCATGCGTAGGCTTGTGCCTCCACCGCTATGTGGAGAGGTGTGCGACCGTAGAGTTCACGCTCTTTCATCGGAACCCCTGCCAGCAGCAGCAGCAACAACATGTCCACCTGTCCTCTTTACCATCACAACCAGGCATTGCAATGGGTCGGATCGGAGCGTGTCAGTGGCAGACAACCTTGCTGCGAGAGACGAGTGTGGCAGGAAACACGCGCGTGTGCGTACTCGTTTGCTGCAAAGTGAGGCGCACTCCAAAACCCTCGCGTGCTCTTCTTGAAGATATTGACCCCACATTTCGTTATGAAAAACTGAGTAGTGTCTTCGTCACCGGCAGCCACACTGCATGACACACACGCATACGCAAGATGAATCAGGTGAGCGCGACTAATACCTGAGCTATGGGTGAGTGTGTGCGTGTGCGTGTGCGTGTGCGTGTGCGTGTGCGTGTGCGTGTGCGTGTGCGTGTGCGTGTGCATGAGTGTGTACCATAGAAGGAATGGTGTAACTCCATTTTTGTCTTGAGACCAATGCGCAGCGCGGTGAGTGTTAGTTTCGTTGTTGCTGCATTTGGTTGGTTACGAGGAAAAAAGATTCAACATGCTGTACCTTCCATGTCCATGGAGGCTTTCTTTTGTCGCAGTGCTTCAAGTATTGTCAAGTTACAGGAGATGGCGGCTGTAGCATCTCATGACCGTTAGTAATTACTAACACTCCTTAGCGGCAGAGCGCACGAGGGCTGCCCGCACCTTTGTGGACAACTGTTTGGCCATGGATATCGCGGGCGGTCAAAGAAGCTTCGAGATCAAGCAGTAACTCTACAACCGCACTCCGCCTCTCTGCCACTGCTCGATGCAACGGAGTTGTGCCTACACTCCATCCATTAGCAGCACTTGAGATGGTGAGTAGTAGATTCAAGCAGCTAGCACCACTAGCAATGCGGGGATACCCTCGTTATCTGTGATGTCCAGCTTAGCGCCTTCGTCAAGGAGGAGCTCGACGCAGTTAATCATGCCGTTGTTAGCAGCTTTGTGTAGCGCTGTGCATCCGTCAATGTCGCTGGTAATATTTCCATTCATCTGACGATCGTCAGATCATCACACCACTGTGCAAGGGGTGTACGTGCAGGAGAGAGAGAGAGAGAGAGAGTGTGTGTGTTGTACCGATGATTGATGTCGGCATGTGCGGCCAACAATAGCCGAGCACACTGAACGCTCCCTCGCATACACGCGTCATGCCTAACCAATGGGAGCAAGATCAGGACGAGACAAAACACTTCCTGTGGTAAGCACAATCAATAAAGAGCACACACATCACGTACAGAGGCGTCACGCGGTCCTTGTCCAGAGGGTCCACTGGAGCGCCCATGCGCAAAAGCACTTCCACCACCGAGTAATAGCCTTTCGCTGCAGCAAGGTGAAGAGGAGTGGCTTGCTCTCTCTTGAGCTCCACGCCTGGGCTTATCCCGCTTTCTTGCAGGCATAGTTCCACCTTGCCTGCGTCCCCATCCTCAACAGCATACCGGAGGCGCTTTTCCTCTTCGCTCTCTGTATCTCCTCTCCTCCTCCTAACGCTGCTGGTAGACGAGGACGAGCCCTTGGCAGGAGTAGTAATAATAGTCTTTTTCGTCGGCATCTTCATCTTTCCCTTCGCGCCGCTGGTGATGGTCTTCTCGGAGGCAGCATTTTTTGGTTCACTGACGCTAAACCTTACCTGCCCACCTGTTTGGCTTCGACTGGCTCTCTTCACCCCCTTAGCCACGTTACTACTACTACTCTGGCTGGCTGGTGCATCCATGGCGCAGTCGATTCAGCTGCCGTGCTTGGCTACTCTCTGTCTCCAGCAGGAGAACTACGACATCGTCAGCGACGTGACCACCACGAGCAGCAAGCCTCGAAAAGGGAAATATACCTTTTGGGGAGATGCCCCCTACTGCTTCTGGGCGGCCACACTTGCCTGTGCGCGAGTTTTTTAGTTTAGATTTATTTATTTATTTACTGGTTTGAATTGAGGGTCAGGACCTTCACGTCTCTTCCTCCCTCCTCTTCTTCCTATCTTTGGCTCCCTTGCGCGCGCGCGCTCTCTCTCTCTCTCTCTCTTCTCATTATTGACTGACTAGCGGGAGAAGCACGTCAGTGAGGGAGATGACACCAACGGGAACATGGTTATCGACCACGTAGATCCGGTGCACTCGCGAGGCCGCCAGCTTTTGCACTACGAGGCCGTAAGTGTCCGTAGTCGAGCAGGCAATGGCCGGGTTGATGATCTGTTGTTGGTTGGCGACCACCACCACCACCATCACCATCACCATCACCATCACAAAGATGAGAACGGAGGCTCTGAGGAGAAGAGAGAGAGAGAGATCAAAGTGAGTACGTACGTCGATTCTCTCTGAGTTGACCTTGTACACGAACTCCCTCACGCCCAGGTAGAGTCGCTGAATGAGGCGGGCATCTCCTGCAATCACCTGTTGTTGTTGTTGTTGAAACGGTGAAAAAAAAGGATGCAATGTAAGCAGTAGTTGTGGACCCGAAGCTGAGTACGCCTCTAATGGCCCGCGCGCGCGCTCAGAGCGGGAGGGAAAAGTGTGGGTTCCTTACCCGAATGTCCCTCACGGAAATGTTGCCCACAAGCTTGCCTTCCTCGTCGACAACGCCCACAGCAGAGATGCCGCGGTCAGTCATGACCTTGAAGGCATCGATGGCGCGCGCGTTGACTCCGATGGTGATCACATCTTTGTGGCCCAACATCAAAGCGCCCACAGTTTGGTGGTGGATCGATCCCAGCTTGTCGATGTGGGCAGCGAGGTAAGACACCACCGAAGACTGGGTGAGGAGGTTGCTCACGCGGCCCTGAAAGTCGATCACCGGCACGCGGTGGACTTGGTGCTTGGCGAAGAGCTCGACAACGGAGAAGAGAGACGATCCTTCCCTCACTGGAACAAACGGGTTACGCGAAGAAAGGTCTTTGTACGCACACACACACACACACACACACACGAGACAAAGTTAAGAGGGCACAAACGCAGCAGCAGCAGCAGCAAGGCATGTCGACGGGCTTGAGGTCCTGATGATAGCGCCAGGGGAGGGAGGTCGGGGGTGAAGGGGGTGAGTACTGATGAGGTCTTTCACCTTGGTGGTGGTGAAGCGCTCGCCCTGCTCAAGAAGCGACAGGAAGTTCTCGCCCAGGATATCGGTTTCGGTGTAAATGTCCACGATGAACGCTGCCAAGTCGACCATGTCCACAAAGCCGATGTATTGGTTGCGTTCCTTGTCAAGCACGGGGGCGCTCAACACATTGTACTTGCTAAGCAACTGCTCGAGAGCACGAGAGCGCAATCAATAATAAAAAAAAAAAGCTTCTAATAGTCGTGGCTGGTGAAATGGAAAGAAGGGGGGGAGGGGGACGCCAAACCTTGAGTGCGGTAGAGGCCGAGTCGGTCGCGAGCACGTGGTGAATGGAGTCTACCTTAGGCAGCTCCTCAACGTTTACGTTCTTCAAATGGTCCATTGTTTTGCGCGAGAAGAAGGATTAGATTCGTGGTACTGCCTGCGAGAGGGGACGACGTGTGGTCTCGTGTGTGTGCGTGCGTGGGGGTGGAGAAAGAGAAAGGCCACCTCGAAAGGGCGAAATATGGAGGAGCGACGCCAAAATTCGGTAGAAAAATAGCAGATTACTGGCTGACGCTTCAGCAGGCGGTCGCCGTAAATTGGCAAGCAGCCAATGAAAAATTGCAACGTCGAGATGACAGGGAGCAGACAGACGAAAGCTGTTGCATAGTTTGAATAGCCGCTGTGAACCTGGAGCGCCGAGAAGAAGAGTCGCGGAAATGCACAGGCATGCAGCGCGGTGTCATCGATGGGCGCTTGCGCTGCCCCCTTCCCGTAACACCACGAGGCCTCGCACCTGTACAACGGCTTTTGGAGTGGCGCGGCGCCTGCCGGCCAGTACCAAAAGAAGAAGACGACCAAGACGAACAGACACCCGACACCCGACACACGACCACCAGCAGACCATGGCGCAGCACCAAGTGGAGATGGAACAGATTCGCCTCAAATCGTTGATCGACGAACCCACGACTCACCACCACGAGCCAGGCTCCAAGGTGCAGCCTGTTGTCGTTGTCCGCCCCTCGTTCAAGCCTCGAGGAACGTACGTTCACCTACCTACCTACCTACCTCAACCCCAGTCTGAGCAAGGGAAACCCTGCATGCAGCGTTCTTCTTCTTCTTCTTTCTTTGCTCGCTCGCCAGTTCAGTTTCGTGGCAGGCAACCCCATCTTCTCTCTTACCCTCCTCCTCCTCCTTTGCATGCGCGCGCGCGTATTACCAAGTGCGGAGCAGGCGTGGCGGTCGGGAGAAACGGAGGAGGAGATGATCGCCAAGAAGCTGAAGGAGCTGCAGCTAAAGGCCCAACGCAAGGAACATAACAAGGGCGACCCAGCCTGGAAGCACAAGGAAAAGGAGCGATTAGAGAGGGCGGAAAAGGAGAGGCATCTCCAGAGCATCCTGCAGCATCCACTCGCGGTACGTGCGACCGGCTAATTTATTTCTTCTTTCTCTCCGCGACCAGTCGCGGTGTCGTCGTGTTGTTCAGCTGCATATGTTAAGGTGTCGAGTGTCGTGTGGGCTTACGCTGATGCTGATTTTCTTGTGTGTGTGTGTGTGTGTGGTGTGTGTGCGTGCGCTCGCTCCTCTCTTAGTCTCCCAAGAAGGACACGGAATCGGAAGCCCTGTGGAAGGGTCAGGAGGAGAAGACTCAGTCGCAGAGCCAGCCCACGACTCCCGTGCATACGCCTGTCAAGGCTGACACTCAATCACACAGTGAGCCCTCTACTCCCATCTTTGACGGTACGGTCGCTTGCCCGTCCTCCTCCTCCTCCTCCGTGTGTGCGCTGTAGCACCACGGTGGCCATTTCAACCCTTTAGTGCCCAGCAACTCATCCATCAAATTTGTGCATTGCAGAAGGAGATCAAGAGGGGAAACGGAAGAGAGAAGAAGCCCGACTGCGTGCTCACTACCTGGCTGTACATGAAGACAGGCACTCCTAAACATTTGCGAGATCTGTTACGAGAGGGAGAGGGGTGTGGGGGTGTAAGCATTTGATATTTGTGTAAAAAGAGAAAGACAAATTTTGTGTAAAAGCACCACTTTCGTAATGTTGACTGGTTCCATGGTGGAGAGGGAGAAGTAAAATTTAAGTAATTGTTTCTTTCCTCGATTTTTTGGTGTTGTCTTTTGGGGATAAGTTGTCTGGCCAAAGTGATGGCACTCAATAAACAAGAAAAGAAACTGAGTTTTTTTGGAACAGAGACCAAAATAGATTCTCCAAGAAAAGAAAAAAACTTGGAAGTGTGTTGCTGGCATCATCTAAGAGAATGTGTATGAGACTCAAGAATGCAAAGAACAAGAACATTGTGTGTTAGTACCATATTTCGAAAAAATGCTAAGGCAGTGTTGGCATACATTTCCAAACAAAAATGTTTTCTTTTCTTAAAAGCAGTGAGCTGTTTTCTTTTCCCTGCTTTTTTTGTTTTTTCTTTCCCATGCTTGTTAATTCTCATCATGATGAGAGTCATCCATTATTGGGATCAAAAACTGAAATAGCAGCAAAAGCAGTTAATATACCTTACAGGACAAGGAGGAGTGACTGTTTGCTGAAGTGCCCCTCAACTGCTTGCTTTGTGGCAGAAGAGCAGATGTTGGCTTACTGTAATATATCTTTTATGAGATTGCTTTGCTTGTTCATGCAAGAGGAATTAGCCAGCCCAACATAGATGAATTGAGCTAAGGGAAGGAGCACTCCTTATTTTTTGGCCTCTAATGCCAGCTCCCCCACCAGCACCTGCTCAGATCTACAAGGAGCCCACTGCCACCTACAATGATGGCAGCATGTGACCAGGGCAGGTATGACAACAGCAGCAGCTGAATGTATTTTTTTTTTTTGTTTTTGTTTAAAGGTGTTTGTAGTAGCCATGACAACCTTGTGGATGTGTGGCTTGCCACACATCCACTCATGGAGGTGACAGGTAGCTGCCCCAATCATTCCAAGCATGCCAATTGCAAGGGCAAGGAGAAGGATAAGGGTGTCAAGGGCTACCCCAAGGTCTGGATGCTGTTCAACCAAGTTTCTGTAGGTTTGAGCAAGGTTTCACAGCATGTGACAGTGATTGACACAGAGGCAAACACACCTGTATGGAGATGCAGAAAAAGAAGAAGAAAGGGTTTAGGGTTAGGGTTTACATTTGTTTTTATTTTGTTATTTACATATAAACAATGCTAGGCACGCTGCCTTAGCCGTTTTCCCTGACTTTCCTTGTCGTGGGAAGGAAGGAAAAGAGGGGGGAGGGAAAAAGAAGAAGAAGGGGAAAGAAAAGAAAGGAAAAAAAAAGGGGGGGGGATTGTCGTCGTCATCTGCCGCCGTCGCCGCCACTGCGACGATCGTTGGGCTTCACTCACTCTCCCTGGTCATGTGAGTAATCTACTCACATGATAGGGCGAGGGCTCTTTACACGTCGCCCAGGATGAGGACGACGCACGCTCCCCACGCGTGGGAGAGGCAGGCCGTGCCACGCACCGTGGCGACCGCGATGCGTTGGCGCTCCTTGGCCAGCTTGGCCGGGGGGGTGTCGTCGCCGCCGAGGGCGAGCTTGAGGAAGTCGCGGGCGGGCTGCGAGAGCAGGCCGAAGGGCGACACGATGAACGGGACCAGGGCAGCGATGGTCCCGTCACGGAGGGCCGGCCCGTACTTGGAGATCTTGCGGGCCGAAGCCCGTTCGAGGGCTTTCTTGCTGCCATGACGGCACGCGGCCGCGACCATGACGTCGACGGCTGTCGACGACGCTGGGAGCCAGAGGTCAGCGCGGAGCTCCGGCCTGGACAGGGCCAGCCCCTCTCGAGAGCGGTGAGGGCGTGGGGCCGCAGCGGGTGCAGGGGCTGGCTGATGGCTGTCGTCGTCAGGCTCGCCTTCAGGATCGTCGTCGTCGTCGTCGGCCGCCGACCCTTCACCTACCACGACGTCGTCATCGCCGATGTAGCGGTCGGCTTCAAAGCCGGGACCGGACTCGACGGAACCGTCGGCCAGGTCATCGGCCAGGAACGGTGACGCGGAGGCTGGGAACTCGTCGTCAATGCCGTCGTCGTCGCCTGTGGCGACGTCGTCACCGTTGCCGTCATTGTGGAGAGTGGCGACACCGTTGCCACTCGGGGCAGAGCCTGTTGGACGCGGTCCTCGCGTGGTGCCCGTGGGTGCGGCCACGAGCGTGAACTCCCTGATCGGGCGTTCGTGTCGGCATGCCGACTCGAGGCGACGTACGACCGTGTCGTGGCGTGCAGTGCGCATGATGGATAAAGAAACGCACGTCCACGCGTGGGACTGGTCGATCGCGGTCGCTCGACACGCGGGGCATGTCAAGGCGGCGTTGGCCGCTGTGAACAGCAGCTTGGCTCGCACGACCTCGCTCAGCTCGCCATCAGGGATGACAAGCGTGGGGTCGGCTGGGATAGCCGTGAGCCAGGCGCCTGAGCCGGGCGCCGTCGCGTCATCAAAGACACTGCGCAGTCGCGTGGGGACGCTGGCACGGAGGCGTGTGGCTGTGCGCGTGTCGGCCCGCCCTTGCATGTCGCGCTGCAGGCCCGTGGCCTGCCGTGCATCGAGGAGGGGGAACTCCGATCTTGAGAGAGCCCTCCCCCAGGCGTCAGCGTCGTTGCACGCACTTGTGCGAGCGAGCTCGGGCAGGACGGCGGTTAGGCAGGCAGCTGTGGCCTCACTGCATGGGAAGGTGACGTCGCGCTCGCCTGCAAGGGCCGCCGAGAAGAGGACCGACGCCGCGAAGGCACGGGGCGCGCTCTCAGAGGCGCTTCGTAGCCCGAGGCCTCCCAGGCATATGGGCAGACGGGCGATGGTCTCCTGGTAGGAGCCGTCGGCAATCTCTACGCCCAGGAGCAGTCCCGTGCGGCGGCGGAGGGCGGCGTCCCAGTGGGCGAGAGCCGGGCCCGAGTCTGGAACCGTGCGTGCCCAGAACGTCGGGATCTGCGCGACGCATTGTCGGAGCAGCAGCAGCTTGTGCTGGAGCGGGAGGGCGGCGTCGGCAACGCGATCCAGAGCCGACGACGCCCTGGCCACGACCGACTCGAGCGACCTGTCGACAAAGTCGCGGTCGCCAACAGGGGCCCCCAGGATTTTGAGGCCCGTGGTCGCAATGCCGTAGTCGGAGGTGTCGCCGTCGGCGCACGCCGGTCTGAGAGCGTCAGCGTCGGCGGCCCAAATGATCGACTTGGAGCGGTTGAGCGTGAGGCCTGCCTTACGACCCTCGTCCTCGGCCGTGGAGAGGATGAGCATGATTAGCATCCTCGTGGCTTCGTCCGTGAGACCGTGCGCGATCGCCGACAGGATGTCGTCAAGGTACGCCCACGGGTGCGTGCTTGGGAGCGCTGCCAGGCGCTCCATCGTGGCCGCCACGCCGATCGAGAAGAAGAGGGGACCGAGGACGTCGCCCTGACGCACGCCTGATTGCGAGAGGATCGAGGCGACAAGGTCGGCCTCGACGAACACGTACGAGAGAACCAGGAGCGAATTGTCGCGGTACGACCACGCGTACAACCTGGCCAGCCCCGGGGCCCTCTTATTAATCTCGTGGGCTGTGTACACGCGGTCGATTGAGTTGAAGGCGTTGCGCCAGTCGAGCGACACCAGCGCACGCAGGCGGTTTGAGTCGTGCAGTTCACGGATGGCGTGGACGGGTGCCTCGACGCCTCCCGGGTACGCCACGCCAAACTGGTGTACGCCGACGTACGGGGCGGCGTTGCCGCTGGCCATGACAGGATCGGCGACCAGCACGAGACGACCAATGAGTCGGTAGAGCGCCTCGCCTATCGCGATCGGGCGTACGCCTCCGTCGGGCTTGAGGAGGCCGATGAGCCTGCTCGCCGTGAGCAGGTTGCGGCAGCACAGAGTGCCGGCCACCGCTTGCTGGGCCATCTCAACCAGGAGCGCTGCGACGGGGCCCGTGGGTCGACCATTGATGGCGGCCGTGATCAACTCGAACGTCCACCCCAATGGGCCTGCGGCGCTGCCTTTGGGCAGCGATGCGACCACCGAGGACAAATGACGGGTGCCAATGCGTAGGCACGGCATCGTGCGGCCGTCGGGCATCGCAGGCCACTCCTCGTTGCGGTCGGTAGGGTTGGGGGGATGGAGGGCCGTGAGCCGGTCCACAGTGGCCTGGTCGGCCGCTGCTGGAGCCCCTCGGTCCAGCGCACGTAGGGCGCGAGAGAGGAGGCCCTGTTCGATCAGGTGCTTGGCCTTACGGGCTGCTTCCTCTGAGACCACCGAGGTCAAGAGGGCAGCCGCGTCGAACGGGGGCTCGCGCGCAGCCGCTCCACGCCTGCGGCGCCCCGCCTGCACGAACACGGGGCTGGGGACGGGGGGCACCTCGCCACGACTGATGGCCTCCAAGCGCGAGCGCTGTTGGGCCGTGCGAACGCCACCTTCGCAGGGCGCCTCCAGGGCAAGGCCACGAGTGGGCAGCTCTATGAAAAACCGCACGTGCGCCGCGAAGCCACGCGCGTCGTCGTCCGCCAAACACGAAAACGCCTCACGGGCGATCGCCTCCGTTGCCTGTGCCCAACTGTTGCGGAGTCGCCGCGGGATGGTCTGTAGGCGGGCAGACGGGCAGGCGCGGAAGGCGCCCGAATAGCCCAGGTCCTGGCCCACGAAAGGCTCTGGTGCGTCATCGGCGAGGTGGTCGGGCAGGGAGAACAGCCCACGCTGCTCGGGTGCCCGTTGCAGCTGCGGCGGCGTCGGTCGGGACGGGGCCGACGAAGACGAGCTTGACGAGGACGAAGACAAGCTCGATGAGGATGGAGACAAGCTTGTCGAGGACGAAGACAGAGACGAGCCCGACGAGGATGAGGACAGACCTGGCAGGGCCGAGGGCGGGCCTGACACTGACACGGACGGGCATGTCATTGGCGACAAAGGTGAGCTTGTTGGGGGCGGGCTTGACGGGGCCGAGGCCGAGATCGTCGGCGATGCGGGCACGATTACGGGCTCAGGCAGCAGGGGCGACGAGGGCGACGGCGACTGCGAACCGGCTGTTGGAAGAGGAGGGCCTGCCAGGAAGGGGCGCCCACCGAGGAGTCGAGGCGTAGCTGCATGGGCGGCCGTTGTAGGGCCTGCTGCCGCCGCTGCATTCATTGTGGCCGCAGTCATCGACGTCGACGTCGACGTCGACGCTGCTGACGGGGGCGCGTGCGCACGAGCGGTATCCGGTCCTGAACGCGGTGCGGGCCTTGTGGGGGCGGGGCGAGGGGCACGGTCGGGGGACAGACAGACCGGCCTCAGGCTTCCCGAGCAACTGGCCGCGCTGGCGGCTGACGCACGGCGAACCGCTTCGCTGAACGTGGGCCTTGGGCGTGTGCACGATGGAGCAGGGGACACAGGGCCACCACCGACGGAGGAGGGGCTCAAGGGCGACGAGGACGGTGAGGCGGTCCACGAACAGTCGCTGTCGCCGGGCGAGCCAGCACAGGGCGCAGCCGGGGACCGTTCGTCCGACGAGAAAAGTGGCGGTGAAGGCGTACGCCATGGGGGCGACGCAGGCGGCGATCTCGGTGACGATAGTGATCTCGGCGACGACGGCGACCTTGGCGAAGACCAGGGCGAGGTGATGCTTGAGTCTGAGGGCGTATTACGTGTCGGGAGGGGCGGTTGTGAGGAGGGCGTGGCCGGTTGTGGCACGGCTGACAAGGAGGAAGAGGGAGAGACAGACGGCGGGGCCGTGGCCGCCCGAGGCTGAGTAGCCGGCGGGCGTACGCCGTGGGGCGGTGCGGTCGTGCTGGAGGCCGAGCGTGGGCGAGAGGCTGTCGAGGGCACCACTGCAGGGGGGGCCGACGTAGAGATGAGGAGGCTGCCTCTCCGGCTGCCGCTTGGGGCGAGACCAGAGCCTTTGTGGGCCTTGCCCGTGTGCGTGGTGAGGCCCTGGGGCCCTCGGAACCACTTGCCACAGCCGGGCTGCGGGCACTGCACGATTTGGAGCCGCTGCGCTGCAGCTCTGGAGATGACGTTGTGGTGAAGCTGATTGAGGTGGAGGGAGAGGTCTTGCCATGTGGCTGTTGTCACAGCGCATCCGTTGACCGGGCACGCATGACGGCGGCCATTCATGGGTGTTGAGGGGGCCGTGAACAGAGGGAGACTTGCCGACGAAGGAGGAGAGAGGGGAGCGTGCCGACTTAACGAGGGGGGCTAGCTGACTTAACTGCGAGAGAGGGAGAGAGACTTGCCGACTTAACGAGGGAGGCTTGCCGAAGCGTATGATTACGGGGAGGGCTAACGGGGCTGGTAGGGCTGAAGCAGCTGCTCGAGAGGCTCTTAGGGCTGAAGCGGCTCGCCTGAAGCTCGCGGAGAGGCTCTTAGGGCTGAAGCGGCTCGCCTGAGGCTCGCTGAAGCTCGCTGGAGGCTTAGGGCGGCGGAGCTCGAGAGAGAAGAGAGAGAGGAGGTGTGAAGGGGGGGAGGGTTAGGAGTCGCAAAGACTTAGGGTTAGGGTCCCAGTGAAACGTCTAGACCTAAGGTCGTCACGGTCATTTTGACGGAAGGTCGTCACGACTGCCGTCACGGTTGTCGTTCTGACTTGGCGAAAAACGCAGAACGAGCAAAAATAAATTATTTATTTAATCTGGACACGCACCACACAGCAGCAGTCTGCCCCGCCGCATCTGTCTGTTCCGCCACGCACGCACGCACGCCCGCCTCAAGCTTCACCAGTCGCACTTGTTGAGGTACCCTCCCCTTCATTTACTGATTTTGTTCCTCCCGCCCATGCTCATGCTCCCCCCCTTCATCAATTTATTCTGTTCTGGACATACCAGCAGCAGCTGTCTGTTCCGCCACGCACGCACGCACGCACGCACGCACGCACACACGCCTCACCACTACTTGTCGAGGTACCCTCCCTTCCTTCATTAACCGATTTTGTTCTTCCCGCGCATGCTCACCCTCCCCCCCGCCCTCAAATTATGAACGAATTTTTGTCCACCTTGACCCATCAAATTAAGAGAACGATTGCGTTCTTGCCAGCTCTGCCAGCTTCCTGCCCATGCTCACCCTCCCCTTCCCGCTCACCACCCGCCATCATAAAAAACAACCAATTTGTGTACCACCAACACTCCCGCCTCACCACGCACCTGCTCACCATCACCCGTGCCTCTCCCCAGGTCATGGAGCAATCTTTCTCCTGCCCCGCGTGCTCATTGCACTTTGGCACACAAGCGCTGCTCAACAAGCACACCTCGCGGTCGCATGGCCCCGTCGAAGAGCGCACCTGCCCACACTGTGCACAGGTCTTCAAGGACAAGACTTCACTGCCGCGGCATGTCAAGCTCTGCCACAAGCGTCCAGCAGTGGCCATCAAGTGCGTGCTCCCAGCCAGCTCCGTCCCTGCAAGACCATCAGCACCCGACACAAAGGCGCGCTCACCGAAGAAGAACTACTCTCCTGTCGAACGCTACTTGGCCTCGCTGACAGCGTACCTCAACAACGGCAGCTACATGCACACGTTCGCAGTGCGCCGCAAGAGTCTGGCCACCAACACCATCACCGGCTACATCTCCTCAGTTCGCAAGTTCCTCGAGACCATCATCGATGGGCTCATCTCTGGTCATGGTTCAGGTACATTCGCACCTCTTTTTCTATTCCTCTCTCTCTCTCTCTCTGTCGTGCTTATAAGTAACCATACACCTTACCCCTTAAGAAATATTGGACGATGAGGAAGACAAGACGTTCGAGATGTTCATCCTGGTCTCCATCAACGCGCAACACATCGCCAAGTATATTGCGAGTCGGGAGAGAGATGACTTCAAGTTCCGGACACAGAAGAACACTCTCTGCGCGTTGAAGTGGCACATCACATTTCTCAAGTACCTCACTCACCCCGACGTGGTGACAACCGGGTGGGCACCAACAGACCTCCTGCTCCGCCACATCGCCACCCCCAAGCTGAAGTCACAGGTCGAGACCCTTGCACGCCACCTCAGCGACAGCCACAGCTACATCGAGAACCAGATCAGCCAACTCGTCAAGCCGGCAGAGCAGCAAGTGAAAGCGCGGAACTCGCAGGAGGCCCTGCAAGCCAAGGGGAAATGGATAACGATGGAGTGGATGGGCAAGATGGCTGAGGTGCTCGACAAGGAGGGATGGGCACGCATAGAGCGACTGCAAGCAGTCCTTCCAACTACCACCATTGACAAGCTGGTCTCTGTATGCTCCACCCACCTTATTGCCCCTTGTGACTTCCATTTCTCTCCCTTGCTCTAATAATTGTGTGCGTGACCACAGATCACACCCAAGAGCCGTGGGCAGTTTGATTGGCTGAGGGATTGGGTTATCTTCTCGTTCTTTGTTGATTGCCCTCCTATGCGTCCCCAGAACGGGGAACTGCAGGTAAGCTCTCTTTCTTGTGCTCTTTATGCTCTTTTGGTTAGTCCTTCTATTGACCATTCTCTGTGCCAGATTATGTCTGCCATAGAACCTGCAGGCAGTCGGAAGACAAACGGCGTGCTGTTCTTCAAGACACGCACTTGCCTCCAGATCGTCAACTTCAAGAACGCACACACCTTTGGTGAGTACGTTGCAGAGCTGCCGAAGTGTTTAGAGGACAAGCTTCTTGCCTACATGCGTGTTGTCCGTCCAGCTTACGGTACATAACTTCAACACTCTTTTGCTCTACGCAATTGATTGAGAAAAGTGTTAATTGCTGTTATGTACATTGCCAGCACACAAACCAACAGTGCGTAAGACAAAGGCAGTAGCAGGAGAATCCACAAGCAGTGAGAGCGAGGATGATGACATGGCTGAGGACTATGCCACAGAGGATGAACCGAGCTATGCCCCAACACCAACCGACAGCTTTCGTGATGAGGTTGCACAGTGGTGCTCCCAATCCCCTTTCATCTTCCTCACACCAGGCAACAAGGAAGCAAAGAAGCTTGGCGCAATCTGGATTAACTTTGTGCGCGAGAACACTGGGCAGCACACCGACCTCCGTGTCTGGCGCAAGGTGGTTGAGACCACATCTTCCACCCAGAACTCACTCAACAAGCAACAGATCCTCAGCAGTGCTCTTCTCCATCGCCACCAGACCGGCCGAGACTACTACGTCACCCACGACCCCTACGAGAAGAGCCGTGAGGTTCAGCAGGTGTGGACAACACTCAAGGCTTCCACCTCGACCACAACCACCTCTACCTCAGCACAACACAGCTACTCTCCACCACCATCATCACCACCACTGCACCACACCTTTCCACAACCTTCATGGTCTTCCACACCACCTACACCATCATGGCAAGCAGCACCTCACCAACTACCATCACACCATACTTCACCTGCTCCATCTCCTCTTCGCCAGCACTTCACCTCACACCAATCCTCCTATCAATACCGTGAAGGAGATTGGCAGTGTGACAAATGTCACAATGTCAACTTTGGCAGAAGACAAGAGTGCAAACGCT
>CDFA01025614.1:0-10537 GCA_000826305.1 Acanthamoeba healyi | reverse complement strand
GGCCGACCACCACCACCACGACGACGACTTGCCTCCCCCCCCAGCCAGCCAGCCAGCCATGAGTCTAGTTGTGAACGGTACGCGTGCCTCGCCTTCCCCTCCAAATGAAAACGGGCTGAAAATGCGTGGTGTGCACAAATGGTGTCTGGGGACCCGTGGGTGGTGGCGGCGGTGGTGGTGATGATGGTGCAGTGGTGAAGGGGCGCAACCTGGCCGCGGGAGACTCCAACGGTTTCCTCCCCTCTCGCTGTTTTGACGGGAGGGGGTCCTGTCCGCTGACCACGTGAGCGGGGGGGGGGGCACAACAATGACAATGGCCATAACAACAACACCACCACCACCACAGGGTACAGCGACCCCTACTGCGTGTTGTCGGCGGGACAACAGAAGCACGTAACCAAAATCAAGAAGAAAACCCTCAACCCGCTGTGGAATGAGTCCTTCCTCTTGTGCGTTGGCCCTCCCCTAACGTCCTCCCTGCAGTTCGACTGGGCACAGGCGCGTGGTGCTGGTGATAACGTTAACGACGTTGTGGCTGATATTTCGACCTTACCTCCACCATCAGTGACCTGCGCACCGCGGACAAGTTGGTGGTACAGGTCTGGGACAAGGACGCCCTCGTCAAGGTATGCGCAGGCCTTTTTCTCCCTCGCGTATTCGTTGTGGCCTTGCCAGACACACTTAACACAGGGGGGAATGGGGGTGGGGCTGTACGCTAGGGTGATTTCCTAGGGCAGTGCGTGGTCGAACTAGGAGGCCTGATGCTTGATGGCTCTGACAGTTGGTTCCCGTTACGCGTATGCCCTCCCGGCTTTATTGTGTGCGCGCATGCGCGCGCGTGCTTCATGCGCCCCCATCACTTCCTTTCTTTTTCAATTGCTATGGACCTCGTCATCGGCATCTTTATTGATCGCGCAGACGGCCAGTAACGGAGACGTCCTCCAAGTTATTGTGGGGTTTGTATCTGCCTGCTCACTGCGAGTGTGCGGGCGAGGGTCGCGGGTGTAGGGGCGGGAGGGACCCAGCGCTGCCGTCAAGGGGGAGCTCCTCCTCCAGTTCTCTGTAGCCGGTGATTCACAACCATCGCGATCGCGCAGTGCGGCGGATGCGCCCAAGCATGGCTCTTCCTCATCAGGGCAGGCTGAACTGCCCAAGGTAAAACGCCGTCAGCCCCACTCCGGTCATATCGAGGAAGATTCTGACCAGTTGCGCGTACCACGAGTTGTGGAGACTGCCGCTAACAGGAACCGGGGGGGGGTGCAGGAAGCCTACATCACAGGAGACAAGATGTCGTCGTCAACACTGAAGGACATCAAGAAGCGTGTGCAGCTCTTTGTGGCTGATCAGGCCGCTTCCGCCACCCCTTTCTTGGGTCCCCCCGATGGTATGGCCTCCACACACTATATGCCCAATCTCTTTCGACGCGTTGCTCCATTGGTGTGGTGTGTGGGTGTTGACAACTGCCATGGCGTGGGGCTGCTTCACAGGACATGCCGCAACACTGAGTCTGAGCGGCGTGGGACTCACATACGTTCCGCACACGGTGGGCGTTGTCACTCAATTACAGGTGCCGCTGCGTGGCCACCTCATCACGGCGTAGTGCTGGGCTCTTTGGGCCCATCCTTTGGTGTGCAATGGAAGCTTCTCACCCCAATCCCATCCTTTCTCGTATCCTCGACGCTGACAGGGTCTGAATCTGGGGTTCAACAAACTGAGAAACTTCCCTCAGTTGGCTCCGCTGGTGTGCCTGGAGGTACTACACATGGAAGGCAATCAATTGACTACGCTCTCTGCTTCCGGTACGCGCGCTCTGTTTGAATCCGCCGGCGGATCCGGCTCTTGATCAGTCACTCTCGTGGTATGCTGTGGTAACGATGTTCGGTTGTGTTGCGCGTCAAGTCGGCAGACTAAGCCGATTACGTGAGCTGCATCTCAACGGAAACCAGCTGGTGGCCCTTCCAGACACCATAGCCGGTCTGGTCGCTCTCGAAAAGCTCAGTGTGGCCAACAATCGCTTAGCCACATTGCCGCCCCAGATCGCTGGTCTCAGCCGATTGGAAGAGCTGAACCTCAACGGAAATCCTCTTGTGCAAGGGCTCCCCCCAGAGGTGGGAGCGTGCAGTGCACTCGAGGTGATGGATTTGTCGGCGTGTCAGCTCACCGCCCTCCCTGACGACTTCACTCTGCTCACACGGCTGATGGAGCTGAACCTGGCCTCCAATCGGCTCAGCCAGTTACCTCAAACAGTGGGACGTATGACGCGGCTCGTGCGCCTTGACCTCTCGGACAACCGTCTCTCGGATCTTCCTCTTTCCACGGGCCACCTCACCGGCCTGCAGACGCTGATGATTCAGGGCAACCCTATCCGTAATCCTCGCCTCCTTGAAAAGTTTTCCATCGGTTCCGACCATCTCGTTGATTTCCTCGAACGACGCATGATGGGTACCTCCACTCACTTATCCATCACTCATCTCGTGCCGCAGCCAAATGGTGGACGTTTCAGTGCCTCACCTGACCTTTTTCTCTTATCTCTTTGCCCTCGCGGCAACCTCGTTGTTGGCACGGATCACACCGCCAAGAGTACTTGGCCGACAATCCCAGCGTGGATCTGCAGGGACTCGCGGCTCTACGGACCAAAACCACAGTGCAGGTACCTGCTGCATGGTCTTTGTGAGTGTTTAGCTCCAACGCTGATTCAGGACGACGGTCATCTGCACACAGGCTCAACTGCGATCCAGCGAAGGAGGGAGTGCTGGCTCTAGTGGGGGTGCGTACATTCCACAACGAGACTGGAAGCACTAGCGCTCACAAAAACGAACAAAACCCTACGGGTTCAGGAGGGGCGCAGCGTCCCGCGGGATTGCCACAATCGGGCAAAGAGCCCGCTGGAGCGCCACAGGGAATGTCTCTGGAGCAGAAGTTGGGACTTGTGCGTAAGGAAGGACTCGCCCTCATGACTGAGGTATGTCCGTTGATCGTTATTGCGCAAGGCACCCCGCAGTTCTTAACCGTCTTGTCTTGGGTCGTGTACGCAGCTTCAGGGCAAGCTTGCCACCATGAAGAGAAGCGTTGCCACCACGCAGAGCCTTGACCAGGCCTTGTCGCTCGCTCAAGTGCTTCGCACCATGAAACAGGCAAGCTTCCTTGTGCTCCATCCTAATCAACTTGGAATTAAATATGTGCTCACACGCACCGGGAGCGCGACTAGCAGGGGGTGGACCAGCTCAAAGCGCTGCTTCCGCCACTGCCCAAACCAGCGCCGCCTCTCATCCAAAAGGATGATGATAAGCTGACTGCCGTAAAGAAAACGGTGAACGTGGCCCTCTTTGATCTTGAAAAAACGCTCGCCACTGCCCACAACATACTCCAAAGCGCCCAGGTAAGTCGCTGCCCGATCTGCCCTTAGCGCGCCTTCAAGCCAGAATAGTAATAACGGGCCGCGTGATGGGGGGGTAATATTACACAGGACCCACGAGTCGTGGTGCAACTCGTCAAAATCGCCAAGTCGCTGGTCACGGCAATGGTCTCCATTGCCTGAGCGGTAGATACACTGAAAGCCCGTCGAGATTGCGCTCGAAAGTTGGGCAGCATACACACAGGGCCTAAGCGGCCCCTCTGTCCCGCGCCAGTCTCTTCTCGAGTTCCATGAACGCCCTGCCTCCGCCCCGAAGCAATAAGAGGTCAGTGCTATGTCTATGTATCCATCCGCCCATCCATCCATCCTGGCACAGCCGCTAAAATTGGTGGTGAGGGGACCTGGCCGTGGCGTCCATTCCGTTCTCTTGTCCTTCCTCTTCTTCTCCCCGATCGGGGCGCTGTCGATCCGATGCTACACCTGCCTCTTCACTACCTGAGGGGGGGGGGGATTCGCTTTTGGTTAGTTTTTAGTAGTAGTAGTGGTAGCGTTGCCCCCACCACACACCACGCACTGTTGGCACACTTGCAACACGCACTCGCGGGCTGCTGCTCAATCTGGTCGTTCCCTCCTTGTTGCAGACGCTGTAGGGCTCTTCTTCGCCGTTCATAGTCTTCGCACTGTTCCCCTGTGTGAGAGAGGGCCAGAAGGAGAAGGAGTGGGTCGCTTGCTTGTGCCTCGCGCGCGTGCGTGTGCGGTGCTGCTTCCAGTCTCGCGACACACGGGGAGAACGATTGCAGGGCGCGGCATAACATAGGTACATACAGTAGGTGACCCACACACAGTTGGCGCAACCCGATCCGCAACACTCGCCCTCCACTGCAGTCCCCCACGCCCCCACGCCACAGAAACGCGACGTACGTAGTGAGGTTGGTCGGTCTGTGCTCGCGCTTGGGTGGTGGGCGGGTGGGTGCCTCCACGCCCGGTGCACCAGCAGCGGCGGCGGCCGCAACGCAAAAAGAGGCAGCAGCAGGAAAGTGGGGGTGGGGGGCAAACCTGGCCGAGGAGGTGGCGTGAGGGGCGGAGCGGCCATGCCCTCTTGCGCGAGCGACACGAGCTGTCGTGCCGAGACGCCGCGAGAGTGGGCAGGAAGCGTCACCAACCACCACTTCCCATTGCCGCTCCGGCAAACAACACCGAAAGGCTGTGGGCGGCTGGCCAGATCGCGTGCGGACACTGATGGCCCTCCTCCCGCTCCCCCGCAAACCGACGGGTGAGGCCGCCACCGCAGCACCATATTTAAATAAATAAATGAATAAAAATAATAATATTCTTGTTTTTTGAAAAGAAAACATGGAATGCCACGCCCACAATTCCCACGAGAGGGAAAATACCGGGAACATCTGCGGTGCCCGGTATTTTAGGGGCAAGGGGGGATTTGGGTCCCTCCGGCGGTGTCGCGGGGGCGCGGCAGCTACGCGGCCGGAGAGACGTGTGTGTGAGAGAGAGAGTTGACGGAGGCCGCTGCTGCGTGCATCCATCTTGTGTCCTACTCTCCCCCTCCCCCTCCCCCCCCTCTTCCACCCTATTCTTCCCGCCAGGAGAGAATGGCCGACACGCAGCATCTTACCGATTCCTCTCTGCCAACCAGCAGCAGCACCCCCGTCGCCGCCGACGACCCGGTGGTGGCGGATGCAAGCCTCGCCGGCGAGGTAGGAGGCAGTACTGGTGCGTCGCTGCCTGGCTCGGCGACAAACAGCTCGGAGCAGCAAGTGGAGGCGACTCAAGTGGAAACCACCGCCGGTGATGACACGGCATCCCCTCAGCAGCAGCAGCACCGGGAGAAGGGTCGGGTGGGTGCCCTCCAAAAGGGCGAGGGTTCCGCCGCCAGCCCCTTCCTCACCCGATCCACGGGAGACGGTCTGGGACATCTCGCGCAAGAACAGCAGGGAGGCGAGGAGACGATGGAGCGGAGCGTCGGCGACGACAGCGAAGGGGCGGACAGGCAGGCACACAGGCCCACCAGCCCCATACCGACACCCACGACTCCCCTGGAAGACTCGGAGGAGGACCGGATCATCCTGGGCCCGTCCACCTTCAACCCCGAGACCGGAAAGCGCGTCTACAGCCAGGACTTCCTTCTGCTCTTCCAGCAGCTGCCCGTACGTACTCCTACACACTGAGCCGGTGATGACATGGCCTCCCCTCCAGCAGGTGTGAACACATTTGGTGGGGGCGGTGTGTGTGTGTGTGGGGGGGTTGTTTATTTTACACGAGTTTGACAAATAAGCCTGTACCCCGGGAGTCAAAATGATTGTATTTATTTTTCAGATTAAATAGAATATGACAACATTAAATAGGAGGGGGGGGAGGTCGATCAAACTAAATTAAGTGCGCGTGGTGGACTCTCTCTCTATGATGTGTGCTCTATGTATGTTCTCGAACAGACGTGCCGCGAAAAGCCCGAGGGACTACTGGAGATCGACGACATAATCCCAGGCTCCGGAAAGGCGAAAGGCCAGGGTGGTCGCCCCGACCGAGAGCGTTCAGGGCCGGGCTCAGCAAATCAGCGCGGTGCCAGAGGTGGAGCTGGCGGCCCCTCGTGGGTACGTGCAGCACCCGCAACACACTCCCATGCGTACAATCAATGACATGTTTGTGCCGGTGCACCGAACAGAAGACCAGGAGCCAAGGAAGCGGAGGTCGCGGCAGTGGCGGCAGTGGCGGCAAGCCAGCACCGCTAGGCCCCTCCGGAAGCGGTCCAAAGATTTGGAGGGACGGTTCCGGGAGCGTCTCAACGGCACCTTCTCTTCCCACCACCACAACAGGTGCGCTCAACGATTGGATTCGTTATGCTCTCGGGAGGGAGGCCGCTCCCCTTGGCTGGCCTTTTTGATGAGCACGCACATGGGTTTCCCTCTCGCTTACCATTCGCACAGACGGCAAGAACGTTTGGCAAAGACCGAAGAGGGCCGACGGAGGCAACAACAGCACGATCTTCTCCGAGATAAAGGGGTACGTTGTGCTCGGACTCCTCAACCGTGGGTCCTATCGTTGCTTTTCCAAAGGGCGCAGGCCACTAACCGGACTGCCTGCCCACCTTATGCCGGCAGCATTCTCAACAAGCTCACCCTGGAGAAGTTTCAGCCTCTTAGCGATCAGCTTATTGCCTTGCTCGGCCAAGTAACCGACGTGAGCATGCTGGACCAGGTCATCAACCAGGTAGGTAGCCTTCTTTGATAGTGCTCCTCACCACGAGGGCCTCCGAATCAAATCAAAGTTGTATTCGTTTCCAACTTACACGCGCGCGGGGCGGTTTAACAGATCTTTGACAAGGCGCTCACTGAGCCGCAGTTCAGCAAAATGTATGCCGAGCTGTGCCTCAAGGTGCAGCCCGCTTGCCCCGAGTTTGAGGATAACGGCAAGAAACAAAACTTCCGACGGCTTCTCCTGAACCGATGCCAAAAGGAGTTTGAGAAGAAGGTTCAATCCCGTCCCTTCCCACTTCAAGTTTTTGTCGTTGCGCCTCTCCCCCCTCCGGTGAATTCTCTGCTCGTCGTTTAACCTCTCTACCATGGTAGACCCAGCTCGACGATGACGCGGACACGCTCTCCCCTGAGCAAAAGGAACTGAAAGAGATCAAGGCCAAGACCCGAATGTTTGGCAACATCATCTTCATTGGCGAGCTGTTCAAGCTGAAGATGCTCACGGACAAGATCATGCACGGTTGCGTCATTGTCACACTTCTTCCCCCTGTCGGCCAGGGCCAGCCATCGCATGAAGACTTGGAAGCCCTGTGTAAACTTATGTCCACGGTGGGCAAACAGCTCGACGCCAAAACCCGAGTATGTATCACGTGATCTCGCAGCTGAGTCCCCCCCTCCATTGATATCACCAACGAGGCCAACGTGCTGATGGCGGCGGCGGCGGCGGTTAATCAGGGCAAGCCTGACTCGCCAATGGAGCAGTACTTCCGGCGACTGACAGAAATGGCCGAAGACAAGAACCACCCTGCCCGCATTCGCTTCATGCTCACTGACCTCATTGACATGCGCAAGAACGGGTACCCTGCCCCTCAGAGTCGTTCCGCTAAACCTGGTGGTGCGACTTTAGTTTGGGGGAGAGCGCTCACGTTGACTCCTCACCAGCTGGGTGGGAGTGGGCGCCGATGACACGCCCAAAACCCTTGACGAAGTGCACAAATCCCTTGCCAAGGAGGTACTTTTTTGTCACTAGACCACTCCGCATCCAGTCGCCAACACGTTGATCCTGACTCTCTTGTCTGCAGGAGGCAGCTCGTGCGGGAAGAGGCCCTGTGCAGCCTGTTGCGAATGTGCGTGGACCCGCTGCGACGCGCCCAGTAGCAGCAACCACAGCCCGCTCCACTCCTGTTCACGCGCCGCCCACGGTTGGTAAGACTCCCTCTCTCTCGCTTGCTCTACCATGCTCGATAAGGCTGGCACGCGCATGCACTCATCTCCTGATACCGTAGGCGCTGGCACGACCAAAGGAAGCGCCGATGGGTGGGAGGTGGTGGGCGGCAATAAAGGCACGCGAAGCGGAAAGCCGGGTAGAGGAGGCGCTTCCGTTCCTACAAAGGGCCAGCCTGAATGGGAAACTGTTTCCAACAACGCCAAGGGTCGAGGCAGCGGCAGGGGCGGCAGGGGCAACGCTCGAGGGGCCGACGCTCCTTCTGCAAGGGTGCGCATCAGGAGTCAACACCATCTCGTTAAGGGCCATGATCTAATCGCGGGAGTGTTGCTATCCGTGGATGCAGGGAGGACGGGGAGCATCTGCGGGCCAGCGCGGAGGGGGACGGGGGGCTACAGCCGCTGATCGTTCGCGAAAAGGAAAAGAGGCCGTTGAGGCGCTTCCCGTCAACCCGTTCTCTCTTCTCTCTGCTGACGGCGAGGGCAAGGAAAAGGTGCGCACCTTCGGCAGCGTGGCAATTTGACCTCAACCATTTACACTTCCCTCTCTCCTCCCTTGCATTAGGTCCAGCCCGAGCCTGCCGAGACCAAAAAGGCATCGCGGCCTGCTGGCGAAGTCTATGTGCCATCTCACCGACGGCGCCAACAGGGTACTACTCTGAAGCTTGTGCACGAACTCCTCCTCCTGGCGCACATCCCTCATGCTTCATTCATTCTTTCAAACATAGGAGAAGACCGAGATGTGAAGAAAGCACCCGAGGTCGCCCCAGCCAAAACCACTCCGCCTGCTTTCTCCGAAGAAAAGCTCAAGCAGCTGGACAACGACGCTGAGATGTTGCTCGAGGAGTACATTCTCAGCTACGACGAGGTCGAAGCGGGTGAGTGCATCAAAGAGCTCAAGGCTCCTGAATTCCATTATAAAGTCGTATCCAAGGTACACCTGCATACACCTTTGATGCACTCGTTCGTACCATCACGTCTCTTACTCTTCGCTTTTCCACACAGGCTGTGGCCAAGGCTGTAGAAAGGAAGGAGGAACAGCGCAAGCTTATCTCAAAATTGCTCTTCCAGCTCCATACCGAACACAACATTCTCTCAGCCGAGGCCATTGCCCAGGGGTGCGTGTAGCCCCTTACACGTCGCATGTTGCTACATGCATATTTCTCATCCCTCTCCCAACCGCGCAGTTTCGCCGACGTTCTCCAGACCATCGAGGAGGTCGACGTTGACTCTCCGAAAGCCTCTAGCTACCTCGGAAATCTTATCGGACAGGCCGTGCTGGACGAAATCTTGCCGCTCTCCTTCCTCAACTCTGGCCTCGATCATCTCATTCCCTCTGGGAAGGCTCTCAAAATAGCCTCAGAGGCGTTCCGCATCATTGCCAATCGGACGGTACTCTGATCTGCTCTCCCTTTGCATGTGCTTTACTCCACACTGTGCTTATTCCATATGCGGTTCAGAATCCTGAGGAGATGGCTATCATGTGCAAGGAGTCTGGCCTCGACTTCATGCGATTTCTCTCTGAGGAAAACCGCAACTTGGACTATTTGAGCAAGTACCTTCGCGAGCAGGTGCACACACTCCCCTGGCACCACTGTATCTTTGCCGTGGTTCTGACACTCCATGTAATGGCTGGCAGGTGAATGTGGACATGGGCTTGCTCGTTCCGTCAAGCTAAGTCGTTTGTGCTGTAGCAAAGACGAAAGCGCCTGGGACCAGCTTTGTTTTCTCCCTAAAAACATAAAGTATCACAAAAAAAAAACTCGTTCAGGATCACTGGAGGAGTCAAGAGTGGAAGTATTGCAGCATATTGGACAAAGCTGAAAACAAGCGAGGTGTATGCCACCAGCAAGTGCCCATAAACTCACTCACTTGTATGGTAACAAGAGAAGTTGAAAATAGGCTTCCAGAAGACCCATCCAATGTGGATCAAGAAACAGCAAGTGTGGCTTGGGTACATTTGATCTGGGCATTTTCTAAACTATCCTCTTAACAGGCACACTCTCCTTCACATCACTCTTTCTCTCCCTCCAATCCAACACCTCCCTTTCCACCTTTGTTGCATCACTCTTCTGCACCACAGACACCTGTCACTGTTCCATCACCAAGCCAACCATCAACATCCCCCAACACTCTCTCCTCTTCTGCATCTATCAGCTCAAGCCCTGTGTGGCTTCCATCAAGCCCTGTTACTCCATGTGAGCAGGAAGAGGAGCACTCTTTACCAGTGGTTCACCACTGCCACCCTATTTATTTTGTTTGTTTACTTGTTAACTGACCTTCCATTCTCAAAAGGTAATCAAGTGTACAGCTACTAAAGCTGAAGTTCAGGATCAGGTGGCTAAGGAGGTGGGCAAGTTGGATCCTACAATCTCATGTTCATGGGTAACCAAACACCATATCTGTGGTTCTGCCTTCCCATATCTCACAGATAGCACACTTCAGTCATTTGGTGTTATGTCCTTTACACGTAGAACGCGTACAAAAACACGTTCGACCTCATCTCCAGCACACATGAAAAGCAAAAAATGCTCTTTTTTAACATATTATGATATAAAATAGCAGTACTGATAATATTGGTCAGTTGTTCCTATTTATTGCCTACATACTAGGCTTGGACCTGAGTTGATTGTGAAACTGAAGCAGCTCCTCCTGAGAAGGGGTGTAACCTTCATGTTTGCTGTGACATTGCTCAATGTTGCGCCACATCTCCTTCCTTGTTGTGCGTCTAACACTCATCTGTGCTGGTTCA